>PVJN01005513.1:0-81787 GCA_004026805.1 Lasiurus borealis | reverse complement strand
TTCCCACTTTGCTGAAAGTTTTTTATAAAAAATGTGTGTTGGATTTTGTCGAATGCTTTTTCTGTGTCTATTCATATGATCATGTAACTTTTGTCTTTCAGTTTGTTTATGTGATGTATCATGATTATTGATTTGCCAATATTGTACCAGCCTTACATCCCTGGAATAAATCCCACTTGGTCATGGTGTATGGTCTTTTTAATATATTGCTGGATGCCATTTACTAACATTTTATTGAGGATTTTAGCATCCATGTTCATCAGGGATATTGGCCTATATTTGTCTTTCTTTGTAGTGTCTTTATCTGATTTTGAAATTAGGGCAATGATGGCTTGGAAGTGCTCCTAAAAAGTGCTTGGAAGAGCTCCTTCCTTCCAGATATTTTGGCATAGACTGAGGAGAATAGGTATTAGTTATTTGAATGTTTGGTAACACTCCCTTGGTGAAGCTGTCTGGATCCAGGCTTTTGTTTGCCAGGAGATTTTTGATTACCGCTTCAATTTCCTCAGTTGTTATTGGCCTATTCACGTGTTCGGATTCTTCCTGATTCAGTTTTGGGAGATTGTATTTTTTTAGAAACTTGTCCATTTCTATCCACATTGTCCAGCTTGTTGGCATATAGGTGTTAATAGTATTTCCTTACAATCCTGTGTATTTCTGTGGTGTCAGTGGTTACTTCTCTGCTTTTGTTTCTGATTTTATTTTGTTTCTTGATGAGACTGGCTAACGGTTCATCAAATTTGTTTATCCTTTCAAAAAACCAGCTCTTGGTTTCATAGATTTTTTTTGTATTTTTTTTTGTCTCTATGTCATTTAGTTCTGCTCTAATTTTTTAAAAAATTTATTTTATTTTCATTTTTAAATAAATTTTTATTGTTCACATTATTACAGATGTTCCTCTTTTTCTCCCCCATAGCTCTTCTCCACTTCATTCCCCACCCCATCTCATGCCCTTAACCCCTGCCACTGTCTTCATCCATAGGTGTAAGATTTTTGTCCAATCTCTTCCCACACCCCTCACACTCTCTTCCCCCCTGAGAATTGACAGTCCACTCCAGCTATGACCCTCTTTCTGTTATATTCACCAGTTTATTCTGTTCATCAGATTTTTTATTCACTTGATTTTTAGATTCACTTGTTGATAGGTCTGTATTTGTTGTCATTTTGCTGTTCATAATTTTTATCTTTACCTTTTTCTCCTTCCTCTTTTTAAAGAATACCCTTCAGCATTTCATATAATCCTGGTTTGATGGTGATGAATTCCTTTAGTTTTTTCTTGTCTGTGAAGCTCTTTATCTGCCTTTCAATTCTGAATGTTGCTTTCCTGGATAGAATAATCTTGGTTGTAGGTTCTTGCTGTTCATCACTTTGAATATTTCCTGCCACACCTGTCTGTCCTGCATAGTTTCTGTTAAGAAATAAGCTAACAATTGTATGGGTGCTCCCTTGTAGGTAATTAACTGTTATTCTGTTGCTGCTTTCAAGATTCTCTCTTTGTCTTTTGCCCTTGGCATTTTAATTATGATGTGTCTTTTTGTGGTCCTCTTTGGGTTCCTTTTGTTTGGGATTCTCTATGCTTCCTGGACTTGTAAGTCTATTTCTCTCACCAGGTAGGGAATGTTTTCTGTCATTATTTCTTCTAGAAGGTTTTCAATATTTTGCTCTCTCTCTTCTTCTGGCACCTCAATTATTCTGATGCTGGTACTCTGAATGTTGTCCTAGAGGCTTCTTTTTTTATTTTTTGTTTTTCTGGTTAGGTGTTTGTTTGTTTCCTCAAATTTCAAATCTTTGGTTTGATTCTTAGGGTGCTTTGGTCTACTGTTGAATTTCTGTGTATTCTTTATTTCAGACAGTTTATGCTTAATTTCTGATAGGTTCTTTTCAATTATTTTTGGCAATCTCATTAATATCCTTAAAGGTCTCAGTAAGTTCCTCAGAGGTTTTTAGAAGATTCTTGAGTAACCTTATAACTGGTTTTGAACTCTATATTCAGTAGTTTGCTTTTCTCCATTTCTTTTATGCATGCCATGTTATTTTGTCTCTGCATTTTGGCTGCTTCTCTGGGTTTGATGGGGTGGTTTTCTCTGGTAGGTGTCCTATAAGGCCCAGTGGCTCAGCCTCCCCAATCACCTGAGGTGGACACTCTTGGTGCACCGCATTGTGGGCTGAGTACACAGTCTTGTTGTAATTAAGCCTTGATTGCTGTTGGTACACTTGGAGGAATTCACCTCCAGTCTAATTGTCTGAGAGGACCTGCTGTGTCTGTAATGGAAGAACTGCTGTGCTGGAGACACCCTTATGGGGTAGTACTTGTTTCAGTGGGGCTTTGATGCTCACTGAGTCTGCCTCTTGAATATGTCACTATGGATGTGAGGAGTTGAAATTTGGTGTCATCTCACACTGACCACTAGTATACTGGATTCTGGATCTCCAATGGGGTGCAGGTCAGCTACTGTCTGAGGCCACCCAGCAGGAGCTACAGCAAGATCTGCAGATTTCTCCTTTTTGCTTGGGATTTGGAAGTTTTGGAGCTGTCTGACCAGAGCTGCAATTTGTTAGCTTAAGCTGCGATAGAGCAGGCCATTCATATGCAAAAGCTGCTGCACACAGTTTGTAAACTGGGTGGGCAGGGTCTCAGGGAGTCACTGGGCGTGGCAAACAGCGATGGCTTCCAGTCAGCTGTCTCTGGGTCTCCATGTTTCCAAGTCCCCGCATCCTGCACCTCAGCGCAAACAATGATTCCTGCGTGCACCTCTGAGATCAAGCCACCTTCACTTTCTGACCTGATGGCAGACAGTCCAGGTTTTCCCCGTAGGAGTCTGGGTCCCCAGAGTCTTGCCGGAAACTAGAGTTCAGAGTAATTGGTATCTTGTGTCTCCCTTCGGGTTGAAAAAAAAACAGTGTACCCAGTTGCCAGCCACCAGCCTGATTCCTGCGCCTGTGTACTTCAGCTTTTTCGCACTTGTGCGCATCTCAATGCTCTTTTTTCTTTTCTTCTAGTTGTAGAACTTCAGCCAACTTTCTCGTGGTTCTGAGTGCTAGGCGTTTTGTCTTTTAGTTGTAGTTTTGGTGTGGTTGTGAGAGGCAGCACGTACAGGTGTTTACCTTATGCCGCCATCTTGGTTTCCTCTCTAATCTTTATTATTTCATTTTTTCTACTTTGGGCTTGTTCTCTTTTTAGCTCTTTAAGTTGTAAGGTTAAATGGTTTATTGTTGGTTTTTCTTGTTTTTTTGAGGTATGCCTGTAGTGCTATGAACTTCCTTCTCAGGACTGCTTTTGCTGTGTTTCAGAGATTTTAGGTTGTTGTATGTTCATTTACATTTGTTTCCAGGAAATTTTTGATTTCTTTCTTGATCTCATGCATAACTCATTGTTTAATAACATGCTATTTAGCCTCCAAATGTTTGAATTTTTTTTTTTTACTGATTTCTAATTTCATTCCAATCTGATCTGAGAAGATGCTTGATATGATTTCAATTTTCTTGATTTTGTAGAGACTTGTTTTGTGTCCTAAAATGTGGTCTATCTTTGTGAATGATCCATTCTGCAGCTTTTGGGGTGAAATGTTCTGTAAATGTCAATTAAATCCATCTGATCCAGTGTGTTCTTTAGAGGCATTGTTGCCTGGTTAAGTTTTTGTCTGGAAGATCTACCCAGTAGAGTCAGCAGGTGTTCATGTCCCCTACTATGACTGTATGTTGTCTATATCTCCCTTAAAGACCTCCAGAAGTTTTTTTTTCTTTTAATATATGTAGGTGCTCCTCTTTTGGGTGCATATATATTTACCAGGGTTATATCCCCTTTTGTGTTGATCCTGTTAGTATTATATAGTGACCTTTGTTGTCTTTTGTGATGTCCTTCATTTTGAAGTCTATTTTGTTCAATATGAATATTGGTACTTCAGCTGTTTTTCTTTTCTGTTTGCATGGAAAAAAATTTTCCCTTTCCTTCACTTTCATCCTGTGTGTGTCTTTTGAACTGAGATCATCTCTTGTAGACAACATATAGTTGGGTCATGTTTTCATATTCATTCAGCTACCCTATGCCTTTTGATTGGAGCATTTAATCCATTTACATTTAAGGTTATTATCAATAAGTACTTATTTATTGCCATTTTAATTCTGTATGGCTAGTTTTCTCTCTCTATTTCTTCTTCTCATTACAGCAGTCCCTTTAGCATTTCTTGTAATGCTGGCTTGGTGGTGATGTACTCCTTTAGCCTTTTTTATTTTGTCTGGGAAGCTCTTCATTTGACTGCCATTTTGAATGATAGTCTTGCTGGATATAGTAATCTTGGTTTCAGATTCTTGCTTTCCATTACCATGAGTGCTTCATGCCATTCCTTTATGGCCTGTAGAGTTTCTGATGAGAAATCAGGTGTCAGCCTTATGGGAACTCCTTTGTATGTAACAATTTGCTTTTGTCTTTCTGCCTTTATAATTCTCTCTTTGTCTTTAATTTTTTAGCATTTTAATTATGATGTGTCTGATAATGGGCCTATTTGGGTTCTTGTTTGGGGTTCTCTGTGCCTCCGGTACTGGTGTGATTTTTTCCTTTACCCAACAAGAAAAATTTTCTGCCATTATTTCTTCAAACACTTCCTCTATCCCTTCCTTCCTTTCTGCCTCTTTGTACACCTCCTATTCGAATATTGTTATGTTTTACATTGTTCCACATCTCTTTAAGCTGTCCTCCTGTTTTTTCTTTTTCTTTTTGGTTCTCTGATTGAGTATTTTCAACTGTCTTCTAATTCATTGATTTGATCTTCACCTTTTCAAAATCTGCTATGTATTCCTTCCAATGTGTTCTTTATTTGTGCTATGTCATTCTTTATTTCCCTTTTCATAGTTACTGTATCTTTTTTCATGCTATTGAGCAATTTTATCTTCATTATTCTAAACTATTTATCAATCTCTAGTCCAGGACAGTGTCAAACGCTGTTTCTGATAGTTAGAAGAGGCAAAGATTCAAAGCCTCCAGAGACTGCCTCTATGTATAAACTGATAGGATTTTGCCTTGAGTTTTTTTCAGGCAATTATCCACAGGTGTGACAATAGTTCTTTTCCACAGTTTGGGGCTATTGCTTCTGCCTGGAGGCTAATTGTTATTCTGAGTCTCTTAATGGGCTTGAGCAACTCCACTAGTGGGGCAAGGTTTTTTTTTAAACCAATGGAGTGGATCAGCTGTCTTCCTTGCCAGACAAAGCTGCCTTTTTAGCTAATGCTTGCATGAGGAAGATGGTTTCTCCAGGAAATGTCTCTGCACAGGAAACCAGGGTGTCTGCCGTCTGCATTCTACCCCAGATCTCCTGATCCTGGCTTTTGCTCACTCAGCTCCAGTTCACTCTGCCCTCCCTCTGCAGGAGCACAGGGTGGGTGGCTTGACAGGGAATTTTGTGCATTAGCCCTTCAAGAAGATACCTGAATTTCCAGCTTTCTCTCCCTGGCTGACAGCAACTCTGCTGCTTTTCTCAGCCAGAAGTTATGTGGGTAACATTCTCAGCTCTGGTGCCCTCTGCTGGGGGTCCTAGCTGGGGGATTAGACTCCCAAGTTCTCAGCAGGAACCCCTCACAGCTACTGTGGATGGTGCCCTGAGCTGCAGCTGCTGTCTCTGGATGGCCCAGCCAGCCCTTTGCCCTTTGCCCTTTCACCCTTCCACCCCTCCTACCAGTCTCTGTGCCGTCTCCACATTCAGTCCTCAGTCATCAGGGTTCTTCCCAGCAAGTCTTCTGTTGATTATTCAGGAAGTTTTTCTGTATTTTAGTTGTCATTCCAGTTTGGCCCTGGAAGCATGTCCCTGCAGCATCCACTCACTCTGCAGCCATTTTTAATCCTTTCTTATTATTTTTTCCAGCTCTCAACTTCGGCTCTCCTATGTATGCCAGGCTTTCCTAATCATAAGCTTTTACCTCTGTTCTGTTCTCCGGTCTTGAATTTGCAGCTGCTATCTGAATGGGTTCTCTTGGTTATTTCACACAAAGCCAACGTGTCAAACTCTCCTATCCTCATCCCTTTCTGCTTTCTTCTGATGTCGTTTATTCTCTGAATGCTATTGTCCTTTGCCTAGTCATCTAGACTCAAAACTTAAGAGTCTTTGACTTCTCCCTTTCTTTAGTCATCCTGTCTTCAATCAGTTTTCCCTGCTGGGATAACTCAGAGAGATTGTCAGCTTTTTGAGGTAAAGGACTATAGCGTATTTATTTTTTTCTGTCTCCAGCCCCTAGCACAGTGTCCGGAAGACACATAGTAGATGCTTGAAAGATGCTGTTTGAATGGACAACTGATTGCCCTATTGATATTATCTGTGTAATATTCCCAGGGTTATTTTTTTAAAAAACGTTTCATTCCACTGTTTTTATTCTAGCTCAGATTCTTGTCTTTGATCTGGACTCCTATAATGATCTCCTGATTGTCTCCATTGTCTCTCTTTTGGTAATCTACTGTGTGTATTGCTTTGAGATATATTTTCTAAACACAGTCCCATTTATGTCACTGCACTCTGAAAAAATTCAGTGACTTCTTGTTACCACCCAAATAAAGTAAAAATTCCCGTTTGATTTTCAAGATCTTCTGTGATTTGGTCCTAAAAAATCTTAATGTCCCCTTCTTTATTTTCTAGGCAAATTGTTACTTCCCTGCCTTTGTTTATTATTCATTTTTTAAACAAATATTTACTGAATGTTTACTGTGTAACAGATATCCTGCTAGGTACTGGAGCGACAGTTGAAAAAGTGACAGTCTCAGCTCTCTCAGAAGTCTAGTCAGGAAGAGAGATGTTAAATAAATAATTGCACATAATTCATTGCAGCAATGAAGGCATATGCTGTTGCCTTTTTTGAAGTGACGCCTGCTGTAACACTACATATTCTAAGGCATCTTTAAAGCCTAACCCAAATGCTCCTTCCTGGATGATGTCTTTCCTTACCTCAGCTGGAAATTATTCTTCAAGCTCTGGTTCCACGTTAACTGTATTTTCTCATGATTCACCTCAATATTTGCTTTGTATTATGTGTGAATATTCTTTCTCTTACAAGCTTTTCTTTACAAATTTTTAAAAAAATTTTATTGATTTTTTACAGAGAGGAAGGGAGAGAGATAGAGAGTCAGAAACATTGGTGAGAGAGAAACATTGATCAGCCGCTTCCTGCACACCCCCTACTGGGGATGTGCCTGCAAGCAAGGTACATGCGCTTGACTGGAATAGAACCTGGGACCCTTGAATCTGCAGGTCGCAAGTCGACGCTTTATCCACTGAGCCAAACCAGTTAGGGCTCTTACAAGCTTTTTCAATTGTTAGTGTGGAATTTGAATAATTTGCAAGTCAATCTTGAATTTTTCAGTATATTTCTCATTGCAAGTTGATTGCATTAAGTAAGTTGTATTGTGGATCAATCTTCTCAATTTTTATTCTAAGTAATCCCCGCTCCCCGCCTCCCTCTTTTTTGTTGTTGATCCTTACCCAATGATATTTTCTCATTGATTCTTAGAGAGAGTGGGAGGGAGGGGGAGAGACAGAGAAAGAGAAACAGCGATATGAGAGAGCCATTGATTGCTTGCCTCCTGCATGTGCTACAACCGAAATTGAACCCGGGAGGATCCCTTCAGGCTGAGGGCCAAATCAGCTAAGGACTAACTGGTCCCCTTTTCAAGGAATTATTAAACTTTTTGGGACAAATCTAATAGTATTAGAACATTTAGATTTCAATTAAGTTTGTCACTAGTCATATTATAACTTTAGGGTAATTACTGAATTTTAAGTGAATAATTTTTTTTTTTAGTTTCTTTTATTTAATTACATCATCTCATTTAATCTCCACACGAGGCCTCTCAGGTAGATTTGGGAATCTCTACTACAGCAGATTGCTGGAGTGTGGGAAGGCAGAAGAATATGACCTAAATATAAAATATAAAAAGGAAATATGAGTAGTATTTATTGAGTTTATCAAATTGGCCAATTTCTCTGCTAGCTTTTTCCTTCTACATTTTATTGATTGATTTTAGAGAAAGAGAGAGAACGAGAGAGAAACATTGTTTTATTGGTCCACTAATTCATGCATTTGTTGGTTGATTCTTGTATGTGTTCTGACTTGGAATCAAACTCCCAATCGTGATGTATCAGGACGATGCAATGAGCTACTTGGCCAGGGCTCCTTCTGTTAGTGTTGTAATTAACTAGTCCTATAGAATAAAGAGGTAATATGCAAATTGAATATCACTCCAACACCCAAGATGGTCACCCCCATGTTGCCACCCCAGTGTGGACACAAGATGGCCACCACAAGATGGCCAGCAGGGGAGGGCAATTGTGGGTGATCAGGCTAGCAGGGGAGGGCAGTTGGGGAGGGACATGACCAGCAAGGGAGGGCAGTTGGGGGAAACCAGGCCTGCAGGGAGGACAGCTGGGGGAGACCAGGCCTGCAGGGAGGACAGCTGGGGGAGACCAGGCCAGTAGGAAAGGGCAGTTAGGGGTGACCAGCTGGCAGGGGAGGGTAGTTAAGGGTGACCAGCCAGCAGGGGAGGGCATTTAGGGGCAATCGTGCTGGTAGGGGAGCAGTTAGGTGTCAATCAGGCTGGCAGGGGAGTGGTTAGGGGGTGATAAGGCTGGCAGGCAGAAGCAGTTAGGGGCAATCAGGCAGGCAGGCAGGTAGGTGAGCGGTTGGGAGCCAATAGTCCTGGATTGTGAGAGGGATCCCAGATTGGAGAGGGTGCAGGCTGGGTTGAGGGACACCCCTCCCCACATGCACAAATTTCATGCACCAGGCCTCTAGTTATTAATAATAGAAAAGGAGCAAAAGGGAGACCAGACATTGTAAACATGGTCATCTGGGCAGCTTCACCAGGAAGTTGCAAGTTTACACTCCCTAGGGAACCACTGGCCCATTCCTCACAGATCATTAGGAGAAATGGCCCAACAAAGGGGAGATGGATGCATGCACAGTAAAGCTGGAGTGATCTTGGGCAGGTGCCTGTCAGTTTAACCTGGAACAGAGATTATTGGCCAGAGTGGTTGGGGCCACAGCAAACCTGTGAAAACCTGGGATACATAATCCCAAAACAATGAATTTGCTCTCATGACTCTTAGCTCTCTTGTTCCTCTGGCTTTGCTCCTGCCCATGTTCCCTCCACAGCCATGTGGCCCTGTGGACCCCCCACACAATGGACTGATGGACTGCAGCTGGGAACACAAACTAACCGAGCTGATGCTGGATTGGACTGTAGTCATGGAACGGGAACTCTGGGCAATGGCTTCAATCCTGGTTCTGTTGAAAGCAAAATGGGACTTTTTTCTTGGCGGGACGGAGGGAAATGGGACCTCAGAAACTCAGGGTTTGATTCCACAGAAATAAAGCTTTCTACAGTATCTCATCCTCCCGTGCAAGTCTCAGAAAATTTCTTTTCTTGTGACCCCACTCCTACTAGCAATAGGTAGAGTTTTGGAGAACTCTTCACCAATAACACTCCTACATTTTAATAATGCACACCTGACTTTACTTTCTACATGGTATCCTGCTGATTTTATCATATGGATCCAGGAAGAGTTCTTACATTTTTTAGTGGTATTAATAAGTGTCGTATAATCCAGTATGATCGAAATCATTATGCTTTTAGTGGTTATGCAATTCTGACTACCTGTACCATCTCTTTTCTTCTCTTTTTTGATTTTGTAACAGAAACTATTGGGTAATGAGAGGCATTGCTATGTCCAAGTCAGAGGGCCTTAGTTTTCCACATGGAATTGACTCCTTTAAGGCTGGAACCTACATTAATCTCATTATACCACTCATATAATCTAACTATATAGATGGGCCAAATATAATTCACATGGCTTCATCTATACTAATAAAAGGGTAATATGCTAATTAGACTAGGAGACCTTCCAGACACACTTCCAGACAAAGCCATGGTGGCGAGGCCAATGCAGAGGTGGTTAGGGGCAAGCAGGCCAGGAGGGGAGGGCAGTTGGGGGCAAGCAGGCCAGCAGGGGAGGCCAGTTGGGGATGAGCAGGCTGGGGGAGGGGCAGTTGGGGGCTAGCAGTCTGGCAGTGGGGTTATCAGGCTGGCAGGGGTGGCAGTTGGAGGTGATCAGCCTGCCAGGGGAGGGCAGTTGGGGGTGAGCAGGCTGGCAGGCAGAGTGGTTAGGGACAATCAGGAAGATGGGTAGGTGAACAGTTAGGAGCCAGCGGTCTTGGGTTGTAAGAGGGATGTCCGACTGTCAGTTTAGGCCCGATCCCTGTGGGACATCCCCCGATTGGAGAGGGTGCCAGGCCAGGCTGAGAGACACCCTCCCCACCCCCCAAGTGCACGAATTTCATGAACCCGGCCACTAGTTCTTTTATATAACTCCAGGATATTGAATTTAAGTGGTTCAATTTCAAACAGATAACTAAAGGATAATTTTTTTTTTAATGTATGTTTAAAAAATCCAAGTTTATAAGTATTTCACATAATTTGATAAGATAGCAACATAAATTGCAAAAACATTATTCTTACAGGCATATTGACTTTCAGCTTAAGGTCTAGATATTTTGCGTATCCAATTAAAGTTGGCATGAAAGCACACATTATCTGGTGCTGATCGCTGCACACCTGGATTTCAGTTGTCATGGCATTTAATATACCCAGAGGTGAAAGGAGGGTCAATGGCAATGTTTTCATGCTCTTATGTAGGTTGTGGTACTTTTGCTCTCTGTATTATATCTGTGCCATTAGAATAGTAAACTTTTGCAGGACATTTAAACAATTTTTAATGAGGCATAGCATATTGAAGTATCTAAATCTTGTATACAGTTCAGTGAGTCCAGATCAAGATAGAGAACATTTCTAACACCTAAGAAAGTTACCTTATGCCTTTTCTTAGTTACTGTGCAATCCTCAAAAGGTAACTATTGTTGTGACTTCTATCTTTGACTTAGTTTGTTTTTGAAATTCATATATGTGGGATGGAATCACTGTGGGTCAGTTAGTTGCAATCAGATGTTGGCTGTTGCTGTGGTCATTTGAAAATTCAACTGAGTTGGTTGACTAAGATGGCTTACTGACATGGCCCTCAGCAGATGTTGGCAGCTGTACTCAGCTACTAGTAACTGTTGACTGGAATGCTTACATGTGATCTCTTCAGCATGACAATGTTTGAGTACCAGGATTTCCTTTGTGGCCCAAGGATGAGCATCTCAAGAGACTCAGAAGCTGAATGGCCTCTTCTGACTTAGTCTCAAATCAGACACTGTCACTCCTGCTTCATTCTCATGATTATAAGCTAATCCAGAATCAAAGTGAGGGCACATAGATTCTACCTCTCAATAGGAGGAGTGTCACAGAATTTGCAGATGTATTTTAAAACTCCTACATTTACCATAATTATAATGTACATTTATTTATTGAATGATAGTAATGTATTGGGTATTTTGATAAACACTTTACATGAATTCCCTTATTTACTCCTCACCACAACTGATTTTTTTTTTTACTATTTTATAATCATTTTGATAAGGAAGTAACACTTAGAGAGATTAAGTAACTTGCCCAGGGTCACCCAGCTAATAAGTGGTGGAGTCTAGACTCCCACTGAGTTCTCTTTGACCCTAGAGTTCACAGGCTTAACCGTTGCTGAACTGGCAACTTATGTTAAGCAGAACAGAACTGTATTTTTGGTAATTCATTCCTGGAAGCGGGGAGACTAATTAGGAAGCTATTACTACTCATAGGTACTATTTAAAATCTATTTTTACACAAGGTAAGCAATAGAAGGAGTAGAAAAGTAGGAGAGAGAAGGCGTAGGTATTATGAACTAGTTGCAAAAATGTATAACATTTTTAGGTCAGATAGAATTTCTTTGGGCCTAAAGATTTTCAATAACTGTTTTTGGTTAAAATTATTGGCCATCTTCACTTTTCATCTACCATAATGTCTTTGTTCATTCAGGGAGTCACATAGATCCCTGGGTCTGCTGTGTAGCTAGTTTGTGCTTTTGGCAATTTCAAAGAAGAATACAAATTATTAGGTTTCTTTTATTCTTTACCAAAGGCATCTTTTTCAACTACTTATTAGACTTGAAAAGATTTGAGGTGTAGGATCCTCTGAGAGTCCCTGTTGGGGATTGGCAAACTATGGGCTGTGGTCCAAATCTAGCCTGTAGCTTGCTCTTTATAAATAAAGTTTTGCTAGACCACAGCCATGCCTATTAATTTACACATTCTCTAAGGCTGCTTTCATGGCATGATGTCAGGCAGTTCTAGCAGAGATTATGTGGTCCTCAAAGCCTACAATATTTACTATGTGACACTTTACAGAAAAGGTCTGTAGACTGCTGTTCTAAATAACTAGCGGCCCAGTGCATGAAATTTGTGCACTCAGACAGTCCCTCAGCGCAGCTTGTGCCCTTTCACAGTCCAGGAGCCCTTGGGGGATGTCAGACTGATGGCTTAGGCCTAAGCTGTTAAGTCAGACATTCCCTGAAGGTTCCTTAGCGCTGTCACAGAGGCAGGAGAGGCTCCCACCACTGCTGCTACACTTACCAGCTGTGAGCCTGGCTTCTGGCTGAGTGGTACTTCCCTTGTGGGAGTGCACTGACCACCAGGGGCACTCCTGCATTGAGTGTCTGCCCCTGGTAGTCAGTGCACATTGACCAGTTGTTCTACCATTCCGTCATTTTTGCATATTAGCCTTTTATTAGAGGTCTGGTGAACGAAATTTGTGCATGGGGGAGGGGGTGTCCCTCAGCCCAGCCTGCACCCTCTCCAATCTGGGACCCCTTGATGGATGTCTGACTACCTGTTTAGGCCTAATCCCGATCGGGCCTAAACAGGCAGTCAGACATCCCTCTCACAATTAGGTCTGCTGGCTCCTAACTGCTTACCTGCCTAATTGCCCCTAACTGCTTCTGCCTGCCAGCCTGATCATCCCCTAACCACCCCCCTGCCAGCCTGATTGATGCCTAACTGATCCCCTGCCAGCCTATTTGCCCCCTAACTGCCTTCTCCTACAGGCCTGGTCATCCCTAACTGTTCTCCCCTGCAGGCCTGGGTCCCCTGCAACTGCCTTTTCTTGCAGGCCCAGTCACCCCCAACATCGCCCCTCTGCCAGCCTGGTCACCCTTAACTGCCCTCCACTGCAGGCTTGATCACCCCCAACTGCCCTCCCTTGCAGGCCTGGTTGCCCATAACTGCCCTCCCTTGCAGATCTGGTCTCTGCCAACTGCCCTCCCCTCCTGGCCATCTTGTGGTGGCCATCTTGTGTCCACATGCGGGCAGCCATCTTGTGTGTTGTAGTGATGGTCAATCTGCATATTACTCTTTTATTAGATAGGATAGAGGCCTGGTGCATGGGTGGGGGCCAGCTGGTTTGCCCTGAAGGGTGTCCTGGATCAGGGTGAGGGTTCCCTTGGGGCATGGGGCAGCCTGGGCGAGGGGCCTGTGTTGGTTTGCAGGCTGGTCACACTCCCCAGTGACCCAAGTGGAGGCCCTGGTATCTGGGATTTATTTATCTTCTAAATTGAAACTTTGTAGCCTGGAGTGGAGCTAAGCCTCCTTTCACTTCGTGGTGGCAGCCATTTCTGTTGGGATTTATTTATCTTCTATAATTGAAACTTTGTAGCCTTAAGCGGAGGCTTAGGCCAGCCAGGGTGTGTGGAATGCTTGGCTTCCTCCATTGCCGGGGGCAACCCTAGCCTCCTGCTCTCTCCAGCTTCATGGCTGCTGCCATTTTTTGTTGGGGTTTATTTATCTTCTATAATTGAAACTTTTTAGCCTTGAATGGAGGCCTGGGCCCACCAGGGTGTAGGGAAAGCTTGGCATCCTCCATTGCCAGGGTAACTCAAGCCTCCGTCCTGCTTGCTCTTGGTTGGGGTTAATTTGCATATTCACTCCTGATTGGCTTGTGGGCATGGCTTGTGGGTATAGCAGAGAGATAGTTAATTTGCATATTTCTCTTTTATTAGATAGGATGTGAGCCCTCTGGCCTTATGTGTTAGTGTATGCCTTAGTAGCAGAAACCAATGATTAAGTCAATCATCATTGCACATCACAGGTGTTAGAAAACTCAGAGGTTCAGAGGCCTCTTAAAGGGATTCCAGCAAATATAGTAGAACAACCATTTTAGGATGAAGCCAGGTACTCTACTTGTTTTGTACTGTGGGCTGGATGTTCATGAGTTTGATTCACCAGGTTATTACTCATAACGAGAAATAGCAGGTGAGGGACCAGTATGGGAATTTTGCCCTTCATTAAGGCAAGAAGAGATATCTATGGGTTGTCCTTCATTTACTCTGCCTGTTTTTTTTCTTTTCTGGAAAGCCTTAGAAATATTTTTGTTTTGTTTTGTTTTGTTTTGGCCTCTGTATGCTGGTTTTTAACATTGTTACCTTTAGTGCCTCATTGTATCTGGGAGATATATTGGTTTACATTAGTGCACATTTCATTTACTCTCATGCCCTATTTAGGGCATTGCTGTTTCAGCCATAGGACTGACCCAGATGTTCATAAACAGGGCATTCAGAGAGATACCTTGAGGCACAGTGGGAGTGCAGATAAAGTAATGATTTGCACACTCATTTCTCTTAATGTCCTCAAGCTTTATTTAGGGTAAATGTACATTCTTTCCAATTATTTTGCTTTTATTCCCTGTAATTTTGAAACTGTGATTATGCTTTTAGTAATGCATTGTCTCAGACAACCATAAATTTTGTCAACGAAAGTACTTAACTATTAATGATTTGCAAAAAGGTCTTTTTATTGTGTATAATTAAAGGAAGTTATAGTAACTGTTAAATATGCAATGAAAGTTAATTTTTATTAGCTGTCCATTTGGAACTAGGTTATTGATTCACTTTTCCTATGCCTAGAAAAAATGACATCGCCGAAACCGGTTTGGCTCAGTGGATAGAGCGTTGGCCTGTGGACCGAAAGGTCCCAGGTTCAATTCTGGTCAAGGACATGTACATTGGTTGTGAGAACATCCCCAGTAGGGGGCGTGCAGGAGGCAACTGATCAATGTCTCTCTCTCATTGATGTTTCTGGCTTTCTATTCCTTTCCTTTCCTCTCTGTGAAAAATCAATAAAATATATTAAAAAAAGAAAAGAAAAGAAAAGAAAAAATGACATGAAATAATGTAGTGAGTCTCCTTTTACAAAGAAGCAAAGTACATTATGCTAAACATATATTTTGTCACAAGGTTTGTGTTTTACAAAATTTTGTGTTTTAAATGTGAGCATTAAATAAATACAGTGACAGATGAGTTCCTTTTCTACATCCCACTGTGGGAAAATAAAAAAATAAATCTGCTAATTGTTTTTAGTTAAATTTATGATCCGGATAAAATTATGCTAATATATCACTTCTACTTCTTGTGAAATACAGGGTGTCCCCCCAAAAATGTAATCACACTTTAACAGCTGATAGCTCAATTTTGAAAAGGAAATGTATTTTTAATAAACACTGCCTTTATAATTATTCAAAGTGTGTGCATCATTTTTGGGGACACCCTGCAATGTGAATTATACCTCAATAAAGCTGAAACAAAAAAAAGGTGGCTTTTAGAGCTGAAAGAAAACAGCTGTATTTTACTAGGAGGCACTTATTTTTACTTTCTTGGAGTAAGTGGGAGTGAGATTTCTTCTGCACCTTAAGCTTGTCCTCTCTACCAGCCTCTGTGGTGCCCTTGACCCTTGAGATTTTCTATTCATTCTTAAGAGGTCTTATAGCTCATTCTGAGAATTTAGTCAAGAAGTGGAACTTGCTTCCTTTCTAAGAATAAGCAGCTGATCTTAATGTTTGACATGTTAGTCAGCCAAGCAGCCTGGCCCTTCTGACAGTATTGGCAACAAACTGAGCTTACATCTTACAAAAGAGTGTGAGTGTGTGACTGATTCTGAAATGTTTCATATTGCCAATAGCGTTCTGGTGTTTAGAATGCTTAAGTTCACCTCTTATGCTCTCTGAGCAACCTGAATGGTATAAGAAAGAAGGTGTATTAGTCATTTCTCTGTAACAATATTAATATAAACTCAGCGGTTAAAAAAATCATTTAAGATTTCACAGTTACTGTGAGTCATAAGCCTGGAACAGCCATCTGAGTCCTCTGCTGCAGATCGCCCAAAACTTTAGTCAGGGTGTTTGCTGGGGCATAGTCCTCAACTCAGGCTTGACTGGGAAAGGAGCTGTTTCCAGACTTACTCGGGTTGTTGACAGAATTTAGTTCCTTGTGGTTGTAGGACTGAAGGTTTTGGTTTCTTGTTGGCTGTCAGCTGGGCCAGCTTCAGCTCCTAGAAGCCTCTTGCAGTTCCCGGTCACATGGCATTTCCCACTATGGCCACTTATTTCCTCAAAGCCAGCAAAGGAGAGTCTTCACCGAGATGGCTGCTACAGTCTTGTGTAGCATAATCGCATCATTACATATAAGTCATCATGTACTAGTATATTCTATCATCTTTGCTGAGTTCTGGCTAGAAAAGTCACAGGCCCTGCCTACACAAGGGGAGAGAGTCACACAGGGGCAGGAACACTGGAAGTTGGGGATCATGGGTGCCACCTAAAGAGTCTGCTTGCCACAGAAGGAAAAGAAAAATTGAGTTGATCCTGCCCTTAGGATTTTTTTTTTTTCACTTATTACAAATAACTTGAGGGCAGGATTCATGTTCGAATCATGAACCTTTTCCTCTCCATTATTACCCACCTACTATACAGTATTTTACACCTAAGAGGGACTCAGTTGATACTTGTTGACTTAATTAACTATTATGCTATAACACTATCAAGCAAAGCTAAAAATCTTGTTTTTGGCCAGTTTGCAAATTGAACGCCATTGTTTATAAACCAATTATTCATAGCAGTGCCTATTTTATCATCTCTACCATCACACAGTACCTTTTAAGAAATATGCCTTTTCTCAGAAGAAGTTATGCTGATACTCTATTTAACATTGGAGGATACAGAGCACCTTGTTAAATATGTGTACCCATATGAGGTTATAAACTATCAAAAATACATCCACTGAGTTAAAGAAGCAGCAGAAAATCTACTCAAATGTTAGATGTAATGGGAATATTTTAGTATCTGAAAAATTATAGCTTGGCTTAAAGCCAGCTCTACCATAAGAGGAAAAGAGTGCCTGATAGGTGACAATTTTGTGTTTTATCTTTTATTAGGTTTTCAGAAAGAAATCTGTTATATTTTATTGTACTTAATGAGTAAACTCACTTGAAATCATTGATCTTTTTTCCTCAATGGGCTGATCAGCCTTACCCCTTCAGGACGCTCTTTTGAGGACTTAACCTTGATCCGTTAGGCACAAGGGAAATGTTTACAGGGTCCAGCTCTAACATCACAATGTAGGATGAAGAAGAGTAGCTGTAGACCCCAGAGCCAATATTTATTTCATTTTTTTTTTTTGGCTTGAGATTCCCAGACCATGTAGGTAGTATACATTTAAAGGCAAAATATTGGAGGGGAGGTCATAGAGACTTTTTCATGTTTTCCAGAGCTGAGGCAAGTTTCTTTTTCATCTTTTTGTATGTCAGTGATACCCAAGCAGATAGCCTCTCAAAGATTCCAGTTTTCTCTAGATCAGTGGTTCTCAACCTGTGGGTCATGACCCCTTTGGGGGTCGAATGACCCTTTCATAGGGGTCGCCTAAGACTATTGGAAAACACCTATTTCCCATGGTCTTAGGAACCAACACACCATTCCTCAGTGTAGCAAAATGTAGCAATGTAGGTTACTGTTGTCATATGAAGACTCTTACCCATGCTACACCACGATTCAAGACAAAATTTCATTTATTTGTAATTAGAAATAAATATTTCACAATATATAATTACATATTGTTTTTGTGATTAATCCCTATGCTTTAATTATGTTCAATTTGTAATAATGAAAATACATCCTGCATATCAGATATTTACATTACAGTTCATAACAGTAGCAAAATTACAGTGATGAAGTAGCAACGGAAATAATTTTATGGTTGGGGGTCACCACCACATGAGGAGCTGTCTTAAAGGGTCTCGGCATTAGGAAGGTTGAGAACCACTGCTCTAGATGCTTGGATCTCATCTGGTCAGAGGCTATCAACTAACTCCCAAGCCCACTGGTTACGTAACTAGGAAACCTCCCAAGGTGACTACAGGCAAGCTCCCCAGGTGATGGCTTTGGTTAGCAATTACGTTTTGTCTTTGGCCTCCTGGGTTTCAGCGATATTCCTGTGAGCTCCTAGCTCCAGCTTGCTATCCACACAGGCCATCATTTGTTTTCTTTGTCCTCTTTCTGTACCGGTGTAAGGCTTCCTGTACCACCTCTCACCCTTCGTCACGACTTTCAGTGGTATTTATTCTAGGTGCTGAGGAGCCCACCAGGGAAAACAAAAGGAAACATGTGGATCCCATTTCTCACAAAGCTCATGTTTTTCATAGGGAAAAGAAAAATAATAAACATATACTATAGCAAGTGATATAAATTCTCTGAGGAAGAGTCAGCAAGAATAAAGAAATAATGTGAGCGTGTTTCACATACAGTCGTCAGATTAGGCCTCATTGATAGAGTATTTGGTAGGATAATGTCGAAGATTCCAGGTAGTGATACAGCTGTGCAGCGAGCCACTCATCATGATGTCCTAAGTAGTGTGAACTCATAAGCTGAACTAAGAAGTTGGCTATCGCTTCCATATCTCAAATATTAATGAAAGGTTAAAGAGCTAATGAGGACAATTTCTTGAGTACTGTCAGCCTTACTATTTCCTATTATAAATGCTGCCAGGGTTGAATAATACATGAATCTATAAGATAATGCACGAGCAGCACCTCTGACAGGCATTATAAACTCATCTTTTCCCAAAGCCTGTTGCTTCTCCCGCATTCGCTGTCTCAGTGAATGGCCCACCACTTCCCGTCTTGTTGATGATGCCATTTGTTTGCTCTTCCTTCATTCAGTGTACACTTAAGTACCTACTTGTGTTAGGCACTGAGAATCAGGCCAGAGACTAGGCTGAGGTAAATGAGGTATGTGCCTTTGGCAACAGGTGCCAAAACTCAGTAATTGAGGTGAGTAATATTTTAAGACAATATTTTAAAAAATCAGGATACAGTGGTACCTCGAGATACGAGTTTAATTCGTTTCATAACCTTGAGGTGTGGGAAACTATGAGACGCTCGAGTCGAGGTAAACTGGTGGGTCGTGTGCAGCCGGCCGATCCGCGTGATTACTCCTGTCTCAAATGTTGCTCGTATTTCAAAGCAAAAATCGCTCGCTCGACGGCTTGTATCTCAAAAATCTCGTATGTTAGGGCACTCGTATCTCGAGGTACCATTGTATATACAAAAATGTCTATGCTGAATGAAGTATCAAACTTTTAAGTCAAGGAGGGATTCAAACCTGCACTGGCATGAACACCATTAACCCATTGGGGGTGCCTCATTTTCCTCACCTTAATTCTGATCCTGCTGAAGATAGATGGGGAAAAGCCAGAATGTCTGCCCATAATGAGTTTCACCAATGGAGGAGAGAGACATGGCAGTAAATAAGCACAAAAATGAAAGTCCACCAAAGTACAAATAAAATAGGGGTTCAAAGGAAATGTTTCTACTAAGGGGACATAAGAAGGAACCTGAGTCATCCCAAATGTCTTTCTTTCTTACTTGACCAAGTGTTGACCTCCTTTCAAAATCCCTCTTGAATATCCCTTCCTATTTTCTGTCCCCATAATTAATGCCATTTCATTAACTTTTTCTCTCCTGGATTCCTCTTAGCCGGCCTAATGTCAGAAAGGCTTTGTTAAGACACGGATATGACCATGACACTCACCTATTTTAAATCCTTTCATAATTGCCAGTTGCCTTCATTTTAAGTCTTGCATCTAAAGCATTTAATGGGATACTTCTGCTTTGATCTTGGCATTCTCCCATGGATTTGGACTTATCAAATTGCATGGTTCTTCAATGCTTTTGATATGTCATCTTCTCTTCTTCCCGCAGTTAATATCTAAACATACATTAGCACTCAGAACAGACATTACCTCCCAGGCTATGCTTTATATGTCTTTATCTTTGGCGCCTAATACATACAGGCAATTATTATTTGTAAAATAGCTCTATCAGCCTGGCTGGAGTAGCTCAGTGGTTGAGTGTTGATGTATGAGTCAGGAGGTCACGGTTCAATTCCTGTTCAGGGCACATGCCTGGGTTGCAGGCTCAATACCCTTGTGTAGGGTATGCAAGAGGCAACCAGTCAATGATGTTCTCTCATCATTGATATTTCTATTTCTTTCTGCCTCTCTGAAATCAATAAAATATATTTAAAACTAAAATAGCTAGATCAGCCTTGGTGAGAGAGAATACATGCTTTTGTGCCCATGCATAATGTCCATCCTTGCCACCACGGCTGTTCTGTTCACAAGTTCCCTGTGTAAGCATTGATATGGCCAAGGATAGAGACTGGCTGACATTCACTGGGAGAGGCATCTTGTCTACCTGGTTGTTGAGTGCTGCTTCTGTTGTAGATGTTCTCTTGGGTATTTATACTTTGTGTCCACTTCTAAAGTCACCCATATGCCTTTAACTTCAGGCCTCTTTGTGTCTGATCATCCATTATTGTTCCTCACACGCCTCCGATCAGTTAGCAGAGCCATTAGCCATCGCCCAAGAATTCATATATATCCTTACCTCAAACTCCTTCTCTCATACAAATTTGATGAAGCTCTGTTTGAGGTAGAATTTCCTTTCACCACTGTCCTTCAGGACACTACCACTCAAACGGACTATATGAAGGACCTTTGGTTGGGGTTTTGTTTTCAGTTCATCCTGATTGATCCTTTTGTAAAATATAAAACCACACGCTCCATTATTTCACCAATGTCAAGTTGCTGTAAATGTTTCCAAGTGAGTCCTCACTTTTTACATTTGTTTTTATATCTTGCTGTGGAAAAATAGAAAACAGTGTGTGAACTGGCTCTAGTCTGTGGACCACCTTTTGGGGAACACTGTGGCAGTTCTCTCCTGCATGGGGCTACGTGTGATAACAGTGTGCACTTAAGTACCTGCAGTGCTTAGTGCATCTTGCACCAACATACGGAGCTGACCCATCCATGAGCTCTATGGTTTTTGCAGGAGCCCCTCTTTGATAGTTGTACAAATGTTTGTTATTTCACCTGGTTGTGATGTTCCCGCTGATTTCTTATCTGGGCCAGAGGCAAGGAGAAGCTATATCAGGGCTTCTGTTGTCTTTTTCTACCACAATGACCCTTCTTTTATAATGTTTGTGTCCTGACTGCTGCTAAGTATATTCACCCAATTATATACTCAGAGACAAGGTGCATGACCAGATGGTGAGTCTGCAGACACATTGGGCTAGGCATCCATTTATTTTCTGCCCTTCATATGCTTACGCTCTAACTGGGAGGCATAAAGGTATTTTGGTTACAATGTCAGCTTAGATTCTATATCCAATAGTCCCTGGAAGGGTTAGGTGTTATTCTTTCACCAGTGTTGGTTTCCTGGAATGAATGGCTGCACATGCCATTGGAGGACTGGAGAAATATTGACTTTTTTATTTTGCTCGAGGGAACTCAGCCTGCCCTTACATTGGTGGATTCTATGTCTCTTAACTAGCTTACATATGGAAACTGCGCATAAATCTTATGTGCTTCAGTTTTTGGCCATATAAGTCAAGAAATATCCTCACTCACTACTTGTTATAGATTGAATTTTGTCCCCGTCCCCAAATTCACATCTTGAAGTACTAAAACTTAGTACTTCAGAATGTGACCTAATCAGGAAATGAGGTCATCCTATTTAATAAAAGGCTAATATACAAATAGACCAAAAGGCTGAACGACTGGTCTCTGTGACGCACACTGACCACCAGGGGGCAGACGCTCAATGCAGGAGCTGCCCTCTGATGGTCAGTATGCTCCTACAGGGGGACCACCACTCAGCCAGAAGTGGGCCTAAGCCATCTGTCAGACATCCCCCAAGGGCTCCTGGACTGCAAGAGGGCACAGGCCGGGCTGAGGGCTTTTACCCCCCTCTCCCCTGCCCCCCAGTGCATGAATGTTGTGCACTGGGCCTCTAGTTACTGATATAATTAGTTAAGATGAAGCCATTTTGGAGTAGGTTGGAACCCTAATCCAGTATGACTGTTGTTCTTAGAAAAAGGAGAAATTTGGACATAAAACATAGAGGGAGAATGCTATGTGCAGATGAAGACATGGATCAGAACGATGCCTCTATAAGCCAATGAATGCCAAAGCTTGCCAGCAAGCCACCAGAAGACAAGGGAGAGTCTCGGAGCAGATTCTCACAGCCCTCAGAGGGAACCAGCCCCGCCGACACCTTGATCTTGGAATTCTAGTCTTTCAAAGAGTGAGAAAATACCCTTTGCCTCTCAGTGTGTGGCACTTTGTTAGAGCAGCCCTGGCAAATGTATATACTACCCGCCTCTTTGCTCCTACAAAACACAGTGGCCAAGGATTTAGTAGCCATAGCTGCAGATCTTTGCAGCTCAGGTCGCTCTGGTCTCTTCTTTGACCTTCCTCCATGTCACAGCAGATATACTCACCTCATTTCTAATAGCTAAATGCCACCTCTGGGGCCTGCTCACTTGAAATACTGTCACTCCCATTGTCCTCCCACTAGTGTTTTAGGACTTCCTTAACGGTTTCATGCTACAGTCACAGGAGAGTGGCTCCATATTTAAGCACTCTCCTCTCTCTAGCCTTCTTGCGCCTGCCTCAGCTTCACACCCTCAGATCCACTTCCATAAATGTGCCCCCAGTTCTTGATGCACAGCAGATAGGCTCAAGCAGCTTTTTTTGGGGTGCATGAGTTGTTTCTTCTCAGAGCAGGGACTGTACTTCAAAATTGGCGAGATTATGAGTAGAATTCAACCCTATTTTTTTTTTAATTATAAGTATTTTTGTTAATTTTGTTAATTTTTCCTCTCTAAATTAACAATACTTTTAAGTTAATTTTAGAGAGGAAGATAGAGAGAGAAACATCAGTGATGAAAATGGTGACCTCCTGGTTCCTAGGTTGACGCTCAACCACTGAGCCATGCCGGCGGGGCCTGACCCTAGTTTTTAGTCTGGAGGCCATGAGGGGAGGCAGAGCAGACCTTGAGGGGGACATCGTCCTCAGGTACGGCCTTTGCAACGTCTCCCGGCGTCTGGAAGCTGCTTTTATTTATAAAAGGGAGGGGAGTGGATCCTTCCAGCCCAGAGGGCCAGCAGAATCTGAGAGGTCACATTCTCAAGTGCACCCACCCAAATATCACCTCTCATTTTCCTGCCCTTTTCCCGTTAGAACCCTAATTGCCTGGGAGGCCTGCTGGGGCCGTGCTTTCAGTTTTCTTTTGGATTCAGCTTCTCAGTGGAATCGTAGACCTGATTTTAACTATTGTCTGCTCTCTGGGGACAGGGCATAAGGTTCACTTAAATGCTGACATGGAGTTTCTCTGGTGTCTACAGTATGACCTGAATGAACACCTGGCTTACCCAAGCCTGCAGGTCCCATACTTCAAAGCTTCGAGAGTGGTTAACCAATACTAACTCCAAAATCTTTATAGTTATGACACACCTCTATCTTTCAAGTGTTAGGGCTGTTGTATACGCTTGTGCTTTCTCCTTCCTCCTGTATCATCTTCCAGTGCCCCTCGGGTAGAAGTTTGAGTCCCCATACTGCTGTTCGGTGTTGTGGGTTTTTACCACTCATTTTCACCAGAAATGGGATCCTCAGCTGTCCCCTAACCAGCAAGCAACAGCATTCCGGAATCCCATGCTGAGGGTCCGTTTTCTGACACCACTTCTATGACAGTCTTAATTACAGTTTTTCTCCAAAAGCAGACTCTGACGTAAGGATTGAGATGCAAGTAGTGTGTTTGTGATGTCATCGCAGGAAGCCTCGGGAGGAAGTGGGGAAAGAGCTGTGGTCCTTCAGCTGGGAATCTGTCAGCATCAGCATGACTGTCCACAACTGTGGCAAGGGAACTCAGAGAAGTCAAGGGCATCTGGGGTGGTCACTACCAGTCTTCGATGTGGCCCTAATGAGGTTGCAATAAAGAGTTGTAAGGCAAGAACATAGAAACGAGCACACAAAAAGCACTCAGTAAGTTTAGCTATTACTTTTAAAATATATATATATTTTATTGATTTTTTACAGAGAGAAAGGGAGAAGGATAGAGAGTTAGAAACATCCATGAGAGAGAGACATCGATCAGCCGCCTCCTGCATGCCCCCTACTGGGGATGTGTCTGCAACCAGGATACATTCCCTTGACCGGAATCGAACCTGGGACCTTTCATTTCCCAGCCCGACGCTCTATCCACTGAGCCAAACTGGTTTCAGCTATTACTTTTTTTTTATGCTTAAAATTATAATACAAATTGTTTTTTATTTGATTTGTTTGCTTTTGCAGTATGAAAGGATTAATTTCAGGATACATTTAATTAACAGTCTCCTAATGTATTTGAAATGTGACTTAATTTGTGAATATTTCCAGACATTTCCAACTTTCCAAAATACTTCTGTTTTGTTAAGTTGGGGTACTCCCATGAGTCCTGACTTGGGACTGAACTATAACAGTGGAATGATGACTAGCCTTTAGTTAGTCCAGCATTTTGGTCCTGCAGTGCAGTTATTTTGAAGCCAATCTCTTCACCCCAGCTTTTGCAATCTCTTTCACTTCTTGTTAACTTGACAAAAGACAATGAAAATTTCCATTCTTCTCCATTTCAGGAGAAACTGTTATTTATATGTCTCGTAGGCCTGGGGAAAAACCTTACTTAAGGTGCAAATGGTAATTACAACTCTTTTCTCAGGGGAAATGTATGTTTTACTAGTGAGACAATGGTATAAATTTAGAACACAAAATACAATGTTTCCTATTTTTGAATTATGGTGATTCTACTTCTGTTTGAGATCACCATTATTTTATCATCAGTAAGATTGAGGAAATGAAATTAATTATTCTTTTTAATTTTCAAAGGAACGCTTTAAGGTAAAGCATGTAAGGTAAAGTACCAATAATTTTATAGTTGAAAGTTTGAAAGGACAGGCCAGTTAAGAAAAGAATGAGAAAGAGCGAGTATGGCAGGAACAGGATGCTTCTAGAGAGTTATAAAAAATAAGAGTCCCAGAATAAAAAAGGTTTATATTAATTCTTCCGTTGGACACTATATACAATTGGAGGATAGTAATAATAGCTGGCAAGTTGCTGAAAATTAATAAGTAGTCATTTGGTGTCACCAAGAGGGAAGTAAATTGAAATGTGGAAGACAGCAAAGCTTAATCACAAACAACTCATGCCAAATGGATTTGATGCCTTTGTGATACCCGGAGAAGCTCAGTGAGTACAGAAAATCTAATCCGCTAGTGAGACAATGGTATAAATTTAGAACACTTTTAGGGAATACAGTAGAGATAGTGCCATAGGACATTTTAAGAGTAAAGTAGAGAAAGCTTAATTATAGGAGTGATAAATCATTGATAGAAATAATGGGTTTAAAGGAGAAATAATAGTAATAGAAAATTTGAATATTCAGATAACTTGAACATTCAAAATAAAATGATTGAGTTAAAATACTTTATTTACTGTCATTTATGTTATAAATTGATGTCCCCAGTTTATTTGTCATTATATTAAGATATATTGTTAGCGGAGATAATGGTGTTTTAGTTATACTTTAAAGAAGAAAGGAATCCTGTCTTTTAAACATGCATTCTGAAATATTTACAAAAATGTACCGATATCAGGGATTGCCTTCAAAGTGGGAGGCTTTGTAGATTGAATAAGATTGGCCACGAGCTGGTGATTTTTGAATATGGGTGATGGGTACGTGTTATACTATTCTGTTTACTTTCTAATGTTTAACATATTTTTCATAATAAAAGCCAATAAATCATGTGGTATATTGCTAATTTTAAGTACCGAACTTCATAAATAGATTTTAATTATGCTTTCTCTTCCAATTATAGTTAATATGTTCACAGCCTGGTAACAGTAATAGTCACAAAGACATAGTGAAGGACATAAACAAGTTCTTTTGGCAAGGCTGTGGCAGAAGACTGAATTTTAAAAACGCCATAAACTAAATGGATTGTTAAGCCAACAGTTATCTTGAAAGCTCTCTGGTCCAATTTCTAGCTAACGGGATTGGAATTTGGCTGGCCTGATTGGTTGATATCATGATTCAAACTGAGGTTTGGGTGTCAGCTATTGGTTCTGGGATTTTTTCCTAGATGACTATCCACAACAATTATGTCAGATTCTTTTAGCTCACTGAGACTCAGTTGCCAAAATGGGAATAGCTGAAGTGGCAGCCATCTGCAGTGATAAAAGGTCAAGTCATATTTCTGCAGCTTTCTAGCTGTGAAAACACATGATTTAGTCTATGATCCCAAATCTCAGTTTTCTCATATGAAACTTGGGAAGAATAATAATTCCTATTGTGAGGACTAAAAGAAAAAAATGTATGTTAACATGAATAGTAATAGAATCTACATTCCAAAGACTTGGTGAAGATTAAATGAAATTTTGAATCTTTTTTAAAAAATATATTTTTTTATTGATTTCAGAGAGGAAGGGAAAGAGAGAGAGAGAGAGGAGCATCAATGATGAGAATCATTGATAGGCTGCCTCCTGTACACCCCCTACTGGGGATTGAGCCTGAAACCCAGGCATGTGCCCTTGACCGGAATTAAACCCAGGACCCTTCAATCCACAGGCTAATGCTATATCCACTGAGCCAAACCAAGCTACAACACAAATTTTGTATCTTTAGGAAATAGTTGGCACTCAATGAGTACTTCATAATATTATCATTGTAGTCATCATTGCTGCTGCTATTACCATCTTCATACTATATTATAGACCTGATGCACAAATTCATACACAGGTGGGGGTCCTTTGGGGTGGCCTGACCTGGGATTAAACCCACAACCTGGGTATGTGCCCTGACCAGGAACTGGACCCATGACCTTTTGATATATGGGAGGACACACCAACCAGCTGAGCTATCTGACCAGGGCTGGAACCATAACTTTAAATAGGATTCCCTTTTGAGTCCTTTCAGGTCTAAAGTTCTGTGATTTTATTTTATTTTATTTTATTATGTTGCTTAAGTTGTTACTCTTTGGGGTGAGCTTTAAGGCTAACACCCTATTAACTAAACAAGATACATACTCTATACAAACAGTCAGGTTTTTAAACTTTGATTTTTTTAAAAAGAATGTTTATAGAGAAAAGAAAAATTATTTCCCAATAGACATCAGAAGCAAAAAGGAATGTTTCATTTACCCCCTTGTTGAAAGTAAAGTCTGATTTTAAAAGGAGAGAATCAAAATAAAACAAAAATGGCATTTTAGATGTTATCACTTTCCACCCAAATTCTGCAAGGTGGCCCTCCCAGCTGGGGCTTTGAGGATGTACTAAAAGTGCAAAGAATGTGGTGAGCTTTTCTTTGAGGCGTCTGGATCAGTAAGTGAAAAAATTTAGAGAACATGAATGGTTCTGTATTTCTTCTCTTTAATTGTTGCAAGTTCCACCACAGGGCTGCTCTCACTGGTCTTACCACACCTTTAGATGTTCAATTCATACTCTTTAAAAATTTAATAAATATTTATTGTTCAGATTATTACAATTGTTCCTCTTTTTCCCCTATAGCTCTCCTCCACCCAGTTCCCACCCCACTATCTGCCCTTGTCCCACCCCCACTATCCTCATCCATAGATGAACAAATTTTGTCCAGTCTCTCGCTGCACCTCCTACACCCCTTTCCCCCCGAGAATTGTCATTCCACTCCATTTCAATGCCACTGATTCTATTATATTCACCAGTTTATTCTCTTCATCAGATTTTTAATTCACTTGATTTTTAGATTCACTTGTTAATAGATATGTATTTGTTGTTCCTAATTTTTATCTTTACCTTTTTCTTCTTCTTCCTCTTCTTAAAGAGTACCTTTTAACATTTCATATAATACTGGTTTGGTGTTGAACTCCTTTGGCTTTTTCTTATCTGTGAAGCTCTTTATCTGCCTTTCAATTCTGAATGATAGCTTTGCTGGGTAGAGTAATCTTGGTTATAGGTTCTTGCTATTCATCACTTTGAATATTTCTTGCCACTCCCATCTGGCCTGCTTAGTTTCTGTTGAGAAATCAGCTGACAATCGTATGGGTGCTCCTTTGTAGGTATTAACTATTTTTCTCTTACTGCTTTTAATATTCTCTCTTTGTCTTTTGCCCTTGGCATTTTAATTATGATGTGTCTTGGTGTGGTCCTCTTTGGATTCCTTTTGTTTGGAGTTCTGTGTGCTTCCTGAACTTGTAAGTCTATTTCTTTAATCAGGTGGGGGAAGTTTTAAGTCATTATTTCTTTAAGTAGGTTTGCAGTATCTTACTCTCTCTCTTCCTCTGGCACCCCCATAATTCTGATGTTGCTATGCTTGAAGTTGTCCCAGAGGCTCCTTACACTATCTTCATATTTTTGGATTTTTTTTTCTTTTCCAGTTGATTTTTTTTCTTCTTTGTATTTTAAATCTTTGACTTGATTCTTGTGTTCCTCTAGTGTGCTGTTAGATCTCTGTATAATATTTTTTATTTCAGTCAGTGTATGCTTAATTTTTTGTTGGTCATTTTTCATATCCTCAAGGGTCTTGCCAAATTTATCGGCCTTTTCTAGAAAATTCTTGAAAAACCTTATAACCATGGTTTTGATTCTATATCCAGTCATTTGCTTTCCTCCATTTCTTTCATTTGTGATCTGTTTCTTTGTATCCACATTTTGGCTGATTCCCTGAGTTGATAGAGTGGCTTTGTGTGATAGGGATCCTATAGAGCCCAATGTCTCAGCCTCCCCAGTTACTTGAGGTGGACACTCTTGGTGCACCCCTTTGTGGGCTATGTTCACAATCTTGTTGTAGTTAAGCCTTGATTGTTGTTGGTATCACTGGGAGGAATTGACCTTCAGGCCAATTGGCTGTGAGGATCAGCTGTATCTATGCTGGGAGAGCTTCTGTGCTGGAGACACCCTTATGAGATAAGACTTGCAAAAAGCCTCTGTGCTCAGCATGGAAGTGGTGGAATTTCAGGGCGGAGCAGACAGCATTGGTTTCCCTGTCATCCCTGCCCTAAGAGGCCCAGGGTTTTAGTATCCTGTGGTAATTGCTGCTAGCACTCTGAGAGAAAGTTGCCCTTGAGTTTTGCCCACTGTTAGACAATCCAGTTTCTCCCAGAAGGAGTCTGGGTCCCCAGAGCCTCATCTGGAAATGGAGCTCAGCGTAGTTGGGAACTTTTGTCTTTCTCCATCTTGAGAAAGGCAGCTGTGCACTCAATTGCTCATGCCCTCAATTGACGTGCATCTCAGAACCTCAGCTTTCTGCAGCTCCTCTGAGTCTCAGTGTGCTTTTCTCTTTTTTTCTAGTTGTAGAATTTCTACTCAGCCAGCTTTCCTGTGGTTCTGGATGATGTCTGTTTTGTCTTCTAGTTGTAGTTTTGAAATTGTTGTACGAGGCAGCTGTTTAGGTGTTCACCTATGCTGCCATCTTGGTTTCTCCCCAATTCATGCTTTTGACCTTCGCAGCCACGAGAACAAACATGGCATAATAAAGATCAGTAAGCACCTCTGATTGCTATAGCACAGGCAGCGTGGGGCTGGGGAAGCAGGGATAGGGGCTTTGGGGAGGAGAACAGCTGCCAGGGGAAGTGTGAGCAGAAGCAAACCTAGGGAAACTTTATACCTTTGGGAAGTTACACACAGTACTAATGGTGCTTAAAAACTGTCAAGTGACTTCCTCTGAGAGATTCAAGTGCTTGTTATGTAACATAACAATGAAAGCTCACCATCATTCCCACCCTTACGAGCCTTTTGTTACAGCCATTATTGTATGTTCTGTTCCCTAAACATTGCCTTGCATTTTCTTGCTTTTGTGCCTGTGTTTACGCTGTATCCTCCCCAGATACTTGACTGTACCCTCCATTCTATCTTTGGAAGCTCTGCCTCAGGCAACATTAGCTTCCTTCTCTGTGCTCCCTAGCACCTTGTGGCTGTCTCATTATAATATGCTACAATCCCTTGTGGTTATTGTTTACACATATATTTTTTACAGACTTTACTTTTTTGAAGGGCAGGGATTATGTCTTATTCATTGCTGTATTTTTTACTCCTGGCACTCTTTGTGACCTACAAAAATATTTGTTGCATGGAAGGCGGTGATAGAATATTCAGTTGCACAAAGGATAAAATGTGAAAATGAAGTCTGCTTTAAAAAAAATTATACCTGATGTTTCACTGGTTTTTACTTGGAATCCAGTACTGTTTAATAATGAAAATAAATATAATTCTTCAGGTATCATTAGTGAACTATAAGACTAGAGATTTATGAAAATGTATACCAGGATGATTGAAGTAGAGGGAAAGATGAATATGGTCTTTGAGTCTATTGGCAAAAATAAATAAATACCCATCCAGTAGATAATGAGTTATAATATGTATGAAGCAAATCACCACCATTTGTGATTCAAACCAACCCTCCCCTTTAAAATATATTAACCACAAATTTTTGTTCATTATGCATTACTTTTCTGAAAAGGCTTTGTTTGGACAGAAGTCACAAAGAGTAATCTGGTAGTAGAGTGAATTTTTAAAATTGATTTTAGAGAAAAGAAGGGAGAGGGAGCAAGTGAGAGAGAAACATCGATGTGAGAGAAACATGGATCAGTTGTTTCCTTTATATACCCCAGCCAGGAATCAAACCTGCATCCTGGTGTTTCCCCTGACCAGGATGGAATCCATGACCTTTTGGTGTGCAGTCCTATGCTCCAATAGAGTGAGCCACACTAGCCAGGACAGAGTGAATTTTTAATAACAGAAAGATAATGATAAAGAGAATTAGTGACACAAGTATCTAGACTATTTGAGTTCTTTCCCCATTCTTTGCCTGTCCTGGTTCGGCCTCACTTCTGGCTCTCTGGGTTGCTGTGCCCTTCAGGACTGAGACCAGACTCGGTTCTTCCCAGGCTGCAACATCTTTATGGAGCTGTTCATTCTGGCTTTCAGTCAATGGTCATTAAATGAGGGTGTATGCCATAATCCCTAAGAAGCCTGATAAAAAATATGGATGTCTGAACTACACTCTTTCTGAGAATAGCCAGAACACCCACAATTTTTAACATATCCCATAATTTGAAACCACTATTGTGGGTATTTCATTTTTAGTATATCCTGAGATCAAATATCTCTATAACACCTCTTCAAAATTCAGCTGGTCCTGGGTTCTGACACCCATCCAAAGGCGGATGGATACCTAGATATTACTTGTTATGAGTGGAATTGTGTTTTCCCCTTAATTTATATGTTGAAGTCCTAACCCTCAGTATCTCAGGATGTGACTATATTTGGAGCTAGACTTTTTTAAAGAGACAATTACATTATAATTTGGTTATTAGGAAGGGCCCTAATCTACTGTGACTGGACTGGTGTCCTTATAAGAATAGGAATTTAGGACATCAACATACACAGAAGGAAGACGATGTGAAAACACAGAAGTCAGCCACCTGAAAGCCAAGGATGGAGAGGCCTCAGAAGAAAACTAACTGGCTGAAACCTTTTTTTAGACTTCCAGCCTCCTGAAATGTGAGAAAATAAATTACTGTGGTTTATTTAAACCACCCAGTGTTTGTCCAGCTGGTATGGCTAAGTGGTTGAGTGTTGACCTATGAACCAGGAGGTCATGGTTCAATTCCTGGTCAGGGAATATGCCTGGATTGCGGGCTTGATCCTCATTGTGGGGCATGCAGGAGGCAGCTGAACAATGTTTTTCTCTCATAATTGATGTTTTTAATCTCTTTCTCCCTCTCCTTTCCTCTCTAAAATCAATAAAATATTAAAAAATAATATTAATAAACCAACCAGTGTTTGATACAAGCAAACTAATACTGTACTAATCATTGTGTGTCTCTTATGTACAAGGCACTGTACAAACATTTTATTGAACCTCTATAATATTGCCAGCTTTTGTGTGTGTGAAGGAAAAGAAGGAAAGAAGATGTAGGTGAGGAGCCATTCTTGAATGTTATGATATATCCTCCTTCCTGTTGCCTGCAGACTTTAGAATGGCTTTTCTTATAGCTTTCATTCAGCAGGAATCAATTGATCTTAATGCTTTATTTTTAACTAGAGATCAGGTGCATGCACCAGTGGGGTCCCTTAGCCTGGCCTGTACCCTCTGGCAGTCCGGGACCCCTCTGGGGATGTTGGAGAGCCGGTTTCTGTCCAAACCCCGCAGGCCTGATTCAGACGGGAGGGAGCCTGATCCTTTGTACTGAGTGTCTGCCCCCTGCTGGTCAATGCGTGTCATAGCTACTGGTTGACCAATAGTTGAGTTGGTCATTTGCTTAGGCTTTTATATACAGTGGTACCTCGAGATATGAGTGCCCTAACATACGAGATTTTTGAGATACGAACCTTCGAGGGAGCGATTTTTGCTTTGAAATACGAGCGACATTTGAGATACGAGTAATTGCGCGGATCGGCCGGCTGCACACGACCCACCAATTTACCGTGACTCGATCGTCTCATAGTTTCCCACGCCTCAAGGTTATGGAACGAATTAAACTCGTATCTTGAGGTACCACTGTATATAGATTGTACAAACTTCTGCTTGCTTCTATGGGCCCTGGATATGAGTGAAGTCAACACACCAGAATTGTCTAACTAAATATTGAAATTCTGGTACCACATGGCATTTAATGTAATTACAGGGCACTTTATATGTGACTGTAGTCAAAGGAATTCCAACAATTATTATGTTTTTCAGTTCAACTTAGCTGTGTGTTAATTGGAAGTAGGGAGAACAGAAATATTTTATTATTTCCCATCTCTATGGATGACTCTTTTAGATGCCATATTGGAAATATAGTTGTCACAGTAAAAGACTACTTTAAGTTTTTATTGTAAATTAACAAATATTTATTGTATACCTAAAATACCTCTATTACTAGGCTGGACATTAAGTAGACAGAGGTGAATAAAGTATGGTTTCTGTTCTAAAGCAGATACACTTCAATAAATACAAAATAGAAAATAAGTGCATCAATAGAATAGAGGATAAGTAAGGGGTGTGTGTGTGATATTTTGATTAAGTAAGTAATCCAATTTAGTTGTTCTGAAGCTGGATGGGTATTAGAATTACTAGGAGAGCATTTTGAAAATAGAGTCCCAGATTCCACCTCAGATCAACTTCTTTAGAGTTTTCATACATACATACGACCTTTGATTCTGTGTTTAAAAAGGGTTCCTTCTGGTTGTAGTTTATATATCGCATGCTCACCATGGCTGGAATACAGAGGTCTAATGGATCTTAACTATAGTGTGTGTGCAAAGTACAAGTTGACACTCAAGTAGAAAGATGGGTGATAGTCCATGTACTGAGGCTTGCTGAATCAGTTTTCAAAGTACAATGTATTCTGTGATTTTAAAAACATCATTGAGTGTCTCAGGATGTAAATGAAGGAAATGAAATAATGTTTTTAATCAAACTAACGACTCTTTGAAGTTATTGATAGAAACCCAACTCAAGTTAGCATAATCCTAGAAGGACATGCATTCGCTCATGGCATAAAAAATACTTAAATAGTGCCTTAAAGCAGTGCTATTCAATACAGTAGCCACTAATCATATATTGCTATTGGTCACTGGATTTTAAAGACTTACATTTACAAAAAGTATACATGATCTCATTAATTTTTACACTGAATACTTGTCGACATGATTTGGGATATATTGGGTTAAATTAAAATTATTTTACTTAATTTTTTAGAAAGGAATTTTATTTTATTTATTTTACTTTTTATTTACTTTTATTTACTGTTTAAAATATTACAAATATTAGTACATATATCTCCTTTTCCCCCCATTGACCTTCCCCCAGCCGTCCCTACCTGCTGTCGCATGCCCTCATCCCACCCTCTCATTGTCTTGTGTCCATTGGTGTGCTTATATGCATGCATAAAAGTCCTTTGGTTAACCTATTTCCCTCCTTCCCCAACACTCTCCAGCTTTTCCACTGTAATTTGAAAGTTTGTTTGGTGTTTTACTGCCTCTATATCTATCTTTTTGTCCTTTATTTTCCATAAATGAGTGAGATCATGTGGTATTTTTCTTTCATTGCCTGGCTTATTTCACTTAGCATAGTGCTCTCCAGGTCCATCCATGGGGCTGAAAATGGTAAGAATTTCTTCTTTTTTTATAGCAGCGTAGTATTCCATTGTGTAGATGTACCATAGTTTTCTAATTCACTCATCTGCTAATGGGCACCTAGGCTGTTTCCAACTCTTAGCTATGGTGAATTGTGCTGCTATAAACATAGAGGTGCATATATCCTTTATGATTGGTGTTTCTAGTTTCTTGGGATATAATCTAAGAAGTTGGATTACTGGGTCAAATGGGAGCTCCATTTTTAATTTTTTGAGGAAACTCCATACTGTTCTCCACAGTGGTTGCACCAGTTTGCATTCCCACAACCAGTGCACTAGGATTTCTTTTTCTCCATATCCTTGCCAGCACTTGTCATTTGTTGATTTGTTGATGATTGCCATTCTGACAGGTGTGAGATGTTGATTTGCATCTCTCAGATAATTAGTGACTTTGAGCATGTTTTCATATGTCTCTTGGCCCTCCTTCTGTCTTCTTTCAAAAAGATTCTATTTAGGTCTGTTGCCCATTTTTATTTTTATTGGATCATTTATCTTCCTTTTACTAAGTTGTATAAGTTGCCTGTAGATGTTGGAGATTAAACCTTTATCAGTGATACCATTGGCAAATATGTTCTACCATGCAGTGGGCTTTCTCATTATTTTGTTGATGGTTTCTTTTGCTATGCAAAAGTTTTTTATTTTGATGTAGACCTATTTCTTTATTTTCTCTTTAGCTTCCATTGTCCTAGGAGCAGTATCGGTGAAGAAATTGCTTTGGCATATGTCTGAGATTTCTCGGCCTGTGGATTCCTCTAGTATTTTTATGTTTTCCCATCTTATGTTTAAATCCTGTGTCCATTTTGAGATAATTTTTGTGTATGGTGTAAGTTGGTGGTCTAGTTTCATTTTTTTGCATGTATCTGTCCAATTTTCCCAACAACATTTATTGAAGAGACTGTCTTGACTCCATGCCTCTTTTGTCAAATATTAACTGAACATATCTGGATTCTCTATTCTATTCCATTGGTCTATATGTCTGTTTTTGCGCCAGTACCAGGCTATTTTGAGAACAGTGGCTTTGTAGTACAGCTTGAAATCTGATATTGAGATCCCTCCTACTTTGTTATTCTTTCTCAGGATTGCTGTAGCTATTTGTGGTCTTTTTTTTTTCCAGATGAATTTTTGAAGAGTTCTTTCTAGATCTGTGAAATATGACGTTGGTATTTTAAAGGGGAGTGCATTGAATCTATAGATTGCTTTGGGTAGTATGCATATTTTAATGATATTGATTCTACCAATCCATGAACATGGTATGTTCTTCCATCTGTTTACATCTTCCTCTTTTTCAGTGTCCTGTAATTTTCTGCATATAGGTCTCTTACCTCCTTAGTTAAATTTATTCCTAGGTATCTTATTTTTTTTTGGTATGATGGTAAATGGGATTGCCTTTTTAGTCTCTCTTTCTGTAAGTTCACTATTGGTGTATAGAAATGCCATAGATTTCTTAGCATTAATTTTGTGTCCTGCTATATTGTCGAAATCATTTATTAAGTCTATTAGTTTTTTGATGGAGTCTTTCATTTTTTTATGTTCAATTTCATGTCATCTATAAATAAGGACAGCTTTACTTCTTCTTTCCCAATTTGGATGCCTTTTATTTCTTCTTCTTGTCTAATTGCAATGGCTAATACTTCCACTACTCCGTCAAACAAGAGTGGTGAGAGTGGGCATTCCTGTCTTGTTCCTGTTCTTAGGGGAAATGGTTTTAGTTTTTTTCCCATTGAGTATGATGTTAGATGTGGTTTTATCATATATGGCTTTTATGATGTTGAGATATGATCCTTCTATTCCCACCTTGTTGAGAGTTTTTGTCAAGAAAGGGATTGGATTTTGTCAAATGCTTTTTCTGCATCAATTGATATGACTGTGATTTTTATCTCTCAATTTGTTTATGTGATATATCATGTTTATTGATTTGAGGATATTGTACCAGCCTTGCACTCCTAGGATAAATCCTACATGGTCATGGTGTATGATCTTTCTGATGTACTGTATGATTTTTGTCCAGTCTCTTCTCGCACCCTCCACATCCCTTTCCCCTGAGAATTGTCATTCCACTTCCTTTCTATGCCCCTGATTCTATTATATTCACCAATTTTTTCTGTTCATAGGATTTTGTATTCACTTGATTTTTAGATTCACTTGTTGATAGATATGTATTTGTTTTTCATAATTTTTATCTTTACATTGTTCTTCTTCTTCCTCTTCTTGAAGAATACCTTTCAGCATTTCATATAATACTGGTTTGGTGTCCATGAACTCCTTTAGCTTTTTGTCTCAGTTTAAATGTCATCTCCTCAGAGTGGCTTTATCTGAACATCTAGAGAAAGTGGATCTTCAGTTTCTCGTTAATACCTCACCACACTGTTAGTTTTATAACACTTTCCATGAGTAGTACTTCTCTTGTTTATGTATCATCTAATTCCCTTAATACAATGTATAAATCCCATGATCATATCAGCCTTTTATATATAACTAGAGACCTGGTGCACAAAATTTGTGCAGCAGGTAGGGGTGGGGGTTGTCCCTCAGCCCAGCCTGCACCGTCTCCAATCTGGGACTCCTTGAGGGATGCTCAAGTGCTGGTTTAGGGATCGGGCCTAAACTGGCAGTTAGACATCCCTCTCACAAATCCGGGCAGGATTGCTGGATCCTATTTTCTCACCTGCCTGCCTGCCTGATTACCCCTAACCGCTTTTGCCTGCCAACCTGATTGCCTCCTAACTGCTCTCCTGATGGCCTGATTGAAGCCTAACTACTCCTCTGCCAACCCAATCACCCCCAACTGTCCCCTCCCGGCTGGTCTGGTTGCCCCATGCAGCCTGCTGTTCAGTCATTTGGTTGTCCCTCACTAACCCCCCTGCTGGCCTTGTCGCCCAAGCAATCTGCAGTTTGGTCGTTTCTGTTACTGTGACAGCATCCCAGACAATTTGCATATTCCTCTAATTATTAGTATAGATTTACACTGTTCTAACTCAAGTGGGCACATAGTAAACATTCAATAAATAGTTATTGAATATATGAATGAATCTTTATTTTACAGATGAAGGTACTGAGGCTGAGAGAAAGCACAAGTAACTGACTCAAGTTATATAGTATGAAATGATGGGAACAAGTTTCAAACCCACTATTAATTGCCATGACATAAGAAGGGAATGTGTAATGGGCTGGCAAAACAAGAATCATCTGGTAAACAGCACAATGTGCTACAGAGTGCTGGCCTTGGTATCAGAAGTCTTGAATTCATTTTAGGTTCTGTTGATTGGGGTGAGAACACCCCCTCCACATGATTGAGAGTGGAGGAGGGATGTTACCCAAACAGTCCCTGGGCGCTGTACCAGGAGAACTGGAATAAAGCAGGGAGAGGTGGAGGTAAATAACCAGTGTCCACCCCAGTATTCTGGTATGTTCCCTCAGGGCACAGAGAGGCTAACCATGCCTCTCCTTTAGCAGCCATTTCCGTTGTCACTGTCTTTTGGAAGTCACTGGAAGCTTTAAAATGTAATAATTTCAAAGGGATATTAAATTTGGAATGAAATTGTGGGGACAGCTGGCATCAAGATAATTCCTAAATATGAAGTCTGACAGCACAGACTGACAGTTGTGAGAATATGATAATATTTTCTGCTTTGATAGATGCAAAATCATGGCTGGACTGGATGTTGGGATTTTTTTTTTCTCTCTTAGTATAATTGAAAATTTTCATTCATTTCCAAAAGTGTATCTAGGATATATAGAAATTGTTCTCTAGCTATACTGTAAACTGTGGTTAAAGATCATAGCATTTGGCTTTCCTGCTATAAAATGTTTTTAATAACATAACATTTGTTTTTTAACTTGGGATTTTTAAAAAATCCTCACCCGAGGGTATGTTTTTATTTATTCATTGGTTTTAGAGAGAGGGAAAGGAAGTTATATAGAGAGGGAAACATCAGTGTGGGAGAGAGACATTGACTGGTTACCTCCCATTTGCTCCAAGACTGGGGGATGGAATCCACAACCTTTTGGTGTACAGATGATGCTCCGACTAACTGAGCCACCCGGCCAGGGCTTAACCTGTGATTTATAAAAATATTTTTTTTATTGATTTCAGAGAGGAAGGAAGAGAGAAAGAGAGAGAGATAAAACATCAGTGATAAAATAGAATCATTTATCAGCTGAATCCTGCAAGCCTCACTCTGGAGATTGAGCCTGCAACCAGGCATGTGCCCTGATCCAGAAATCAAACTGTGACCTCCTGGTTTACAGTTGATGCTCAACCACTGAGCCATGCCTGCCAGGCACTCTAGCAGTTCTTAACTCAGTTCTGGGGCAATATCTAAGAATCTGGATTTTCATCCTACCCTTTCTCTTTCATTTATTCTAAAGGACAATTAGTTATCTCCCCAAAATAGTGTTATTTACTTTTCCAATTTTTTCTGCCAAATAACGGACTCAGGAGCATTGTGAACTTTCAGGAAGCTAGACGAGGCTCCTCTTCTCTCCTGAAAGAAAACAAACAAACCAACGGATTAGACTCACAGTGTGATCTTAATTAAATTTTAGATTTCCGTATACTAGATAGATGTTTCCTGCTCGGTTTGTCTATTTATTCATTGTCGCTAAGAATCTTGAGAAGCTATAGAAATTTGCAGGTGCTACAAAAACAGCCTCATACCTTCCTTCCCAACCTGCACCTTTCACTTACCTTTCTTGTCCTATTGCATCAGCCAGAGCTTCTAGTACAGTGTTGTCCAGGAGTGGTGAGAAGGGACACCTCTTCCTTGTACCTGATCTTAGTGGCAAAGCTGAGGTATTGGCGATTAAGTATGAGTAAGCTATAGTTTTGGGGTAGATTTTTTCTCCCCATCAAGTTAAGAAAATTTCCCTCTCTTCCTAAAATATTTTCATCATGAATGGGTGTTGGTTTTTGTTCCAGCAACTTCTAGGCTCCAGCCCAGAGTGCACATTAGAATCATTGGGAGAGATTTTTTAAAAAAATATATTTTATTGATTTTTTACAGAGAGGAAGGAAGAGGGATAGAGAGTTAGAAACATCGATGAGAGAGAGACATCGATCAGCCACCTCCTGCACGCCCCCTACTGGGGATGTGCCCGCAACCAAGATACATGCCCTTGACCGGAATTGTACTTGGGACCTTTCAGTCCGCAGGCCGATGCTCTCTCCACTGAGCCAAACCAGTCTCGGCATTGGGAGAGATTTTTAAATTATACAAGATTGGGCGCTGTGGTGTGCCAGTTGAAACAGGTGATTCTAATTGGGTTGGGCTGGGTAGTCCTTTGCTACTCATGTATTACCTGGAAGCTTATTATAATGAACTAGTGACCCAGTACATGAAATTCAGGCACATTTAAAAGGGATTAATTAGAGGAAAGAATTCCATGTTGCTGTTTGCCCTTTCTCTATAATAGAAGTGTCAGAGATGAAAGAAAACTAGTAAAAATATATATATGAAAACCTCCTGTCAGAGGCTGGGGCATATCATGGGACCCCGAGTCAAGTCCCTGCCTACCTGCATGCACCTCAAAATCACGTGAGACCCAGACCAAGCCAGCCCCTCCCCCTCAATTGGGCTAGATCCAGACCCAGCCAGTCTCACCCTTGTCAAGCCCTGCCAGGCAGGGGCCAGGGCATAACCTCAGGTCCTCTGGCCCAGTGCCAGGACAGAGGGTGTGGACTGAGGTCCCCCAGCCCAGAATGGGGTGGGGGTTGTGTCTTAAGGTCCTCCATCAAGCCCCGCCAGGTTGGGGACATGGTTTGAGATCCCCTGTCAAACCCAGCTGGATGGGGGGCATGGCCTGAGGTCCCACATCCATCCTTACCCTGTGGGGTGGGGTGTTGCCTCAGGTCCCTGCTGATTGCTCGTTAAGGCTCCTTATGGGAACTTGGCCTCAGCTGTGGGTGCAGCCATCTTTGTGACAGAGTGATGATCAATTAGCATATTCCCTCTTTATTAGGTAGGATTCTCAGTTCCACTGTTATTGGTGGGGTATGCTTTGTGTCCCCACCTGTTGTTGGTGGAAGTAGAGCTGTTGGGGTGCCAGGGGTACATGAATTTCCTGAGGCCTCCACAGGAGGATGAGGTGTCATGGAAAGCTCATGTGATGATGTAACATGAAGGGGGTTCCCCTTTAAGGTCCCATCTCCCTCTGTTCTGTCATCAAACAAGTTCCATCTTGTCTTTAGCAGGGCCAAGGTTAAAGCCACTGCTCAGAGTCTGCTCCACATCAGCACAGTCCAGTCCAGCATCTGGCTCCCTTTGTGGTGTTCCCAGCTGCAGTCCACTGGGCCATGCGGCTCCCAGGGTCATGTGGCAGGCTGGTGAGGACCACAGAGCACATGAGTGCAAGGAAGCAGGAGCACACAAGAGAAACAAGAGAAGTTTCTTTGGGGATTTTAACTAGGAGCTAAACCGATGAATCTTTCAGAATTTCACGTTCTTGCAGGGGCTCCACTCCTCTAGCCAATGATCTTTGTTCCCACGTTAGACTGACAAGCAAGCACCTTCCCTATGTTATCATAACTTCACTGCACACGTGCCCGTCATTTCCTTCTTTTACCCCTTCTCCCGGTGATTAGCAGGGAATGGACCGGTGGTTTCCTGGGGAGTAGAAAGTTGCATTGTTGCATCTCCTTGGTGAAGCTTCCCAAATGACCACACTTATAATATCTGGCCTCCCCTTTGCTCTCTTCCTTTTCTTTTTCATTATTCCTCACCCAAGGATAATTTTCCTTTTTTTTTTCTTCTTTTTAAAGAGAGTGAAAGGGAAGGAGTGAGACACAGAGAGAAACATCGATGTGAGAGACACATCAATTGGTTGCCTCTTGCGTGCACTTCGACTGAGATGGGGATTGAGCCTGCAACAAAGGTACATACCTCTTGACTGGAATCAAACCCAAGATCCTTCAGTCCGTGGGCCAACACTCTAACCACTTAAAAAAACTGGCTAGGACTGGTCTCTTCCTATTTTAGTATCAGCATGCTAGTCACAATGGTAACCCCACCAGAGTAAGATTCTGGAAGAGTTACAGGTGTGCCACAATTTTGTTCAGATATTTGGGTTCCAGTTTAAAGATGTTTGGCAAGATACTAAAACATTGCAAAAGGACTGAACTTCGCTTCATTGTTGACTCTCTTTTCGTTTTTTTTCGGCTGCAAAAAGCTTTATTGCTTTATTTGGTCCAATGCATGGGAGAGAGCTTCAGGTTGGTTAAAAGAATGGCTAGTCTTTTCAGGGAAAGGCTCAAGTAAAAGCCAGAAATCAGAGGAATGTAGAGGGGCCTCTCAAAGGTCTCTGGGCTCCTCGGGCTCCTAGTTGTGCTTGAGGGTGAGCCTTTCAAAGAAATACTCGCCCAGCCCAGCCTGCGGGTCTACCAGCCTGCAGAGGGGAGTCAGGTGTTGCCCATCTTTTTGATAAGTTTCACCTTCTCATCCAGGAAATGGTTCTCCCGGAAGTCACAGAGATGAGGGCCTGGGGGTGGGGGATTGGGCAGGGGTAGAACCAAGGGCCTGCAGCTTCAAAAGGGCCTGGTTCAGGTTCCTCTCCAAAGCCAGGGCGGCTTCCATGGCATCCTGAGTTTTGCCCACTCATCTTGGGAGGCTTCAGCATATCCTGGAAGAGAATGCGGCCACCATGTTTGTTCTCCATCTTTAAGAGATGCTCAGCGCCCTCGTGCTTCTTCTCCATCAACTCGCAGAAGTGGCCCCCACCCCCAGAGCTACATGGTCATGGTCCAATTAGAAGCCCAGAGGGAGGCAGGTGTAGGAGGCCTGCAGAGGCCGGTTGGCAGGCGGTTGACTGCAGCCTCCACCTTGGTGGGATAATTCTGATGAATTTGGGAGCTCACGATTGTTTGGCAATAAGAAGTTAAAGTAGAAAAAAAAATCCGGTGTTTTGGCTGGTCCAGAGGTGGTTCTGAAGGTGGCGACTTGATAAGATGCAAGAGAGTGGCTGGAGGCTGGGAGAAGGGGTGTCCCCTTGTCTGTCCCATCCAAACACTGTGGAAGCAACAGACAGATCTGGGACCGCCGAGGGCACCGCCTCCTGGTAGACAATAGTGATTTGATCAATAGGGCTTCCTCTTTTAATATGCCATGACAATATGAAACAGAGAACACCAACTTATATTGTCTTGGACTACTTCTGAAAGGGAATACTGTTAGTGTTTTGGTAAGCGCTCTGCCTTAGTGTGGATTTTCTTAGCAAGCAGAGTCACCGTATGGATTTGGGGAAAATGAGCATTTAAAATGTTCTTAGACCTTCCTTAGTTGACAGACAATTGTATTTAGAATTTATAGTGTTAGAAAAAATGACTACTGGTTGCTTTGGGATCTTTAAGCAAAGGTCTTTTTAAAATTTTTATTAAATATATTTTTTACAGAGCGGAACGGAGAGGGATAGAGAGTTAGAAACATTGATGAGAGAGACATCCATCAGCTGCCTCCTGCAGGCCCCTCACTGGGGGCGTACCCGCAACCAAAGTATATGCCCTTGACCGGAATCGAACCTGGGACCTTTCAGTCCACAGGCCGACGCTCTATCCACTGAACCAAACCAGTTTCAGCACAAAGGTCTTTCTTGAAAAAAGAAATATCCCAAGTCCGTGAGACATATGCAGTAAAGACTCATTTTTCCAAACTTTATTCTTAGAGACATTCATGGTCCTGTAGAGGTAGTGCTCTGGGTCATGATGGATAAAAGTAAGGCTGCCCAAGTCAGGTCACATAATTAGACATTTACTTGCTTGGGAATCTTGAACAAATAAATTACCTTTCAGATGTTCAGTTTCCTTATTTTAAAGTAGGATCACACAACCTACCTCACATGATTTTTCATAGGAATGAAAATAATAACCTATGTAAAATGCATGGTACAGAGAAAGTGCTTACCAATGCCTCTTCTCTAGAATGAACATGGTAGAGGGCCAGTGGGAATGTCCATTGGCAGTGATTCAAACCAGCATTGCATTCTTAGCATAGTGATTCTTGTACATAATTATAAAGCAGATTTACTTTTTTAATAAGCAAATAAATTTTTGTTTACAAATCAGTCTCTAGAGTATTTTGCCACGGGGAACCATTTTGCAAGGGCTGGAACTTAGAGCTAAGAGACCAGATCCTAAACTCCTGCTGAAATCACTGAGATATTTTATCAAAAAAGGTGCAATTTAAAACAAGTAGTTGTGCCCTAGCGGGTTTGGCTCAGTGGATAGAGCATTGACCCTCAGACTGAAGGGTTCTGGGTTTGATTTTGGTCCAGGGCATGTACCTCAGTTGTATTGATATTTCTCTCTCTGTGTCTCCCCCCATCCCTTCCACTCTCTATAAAAAAAAAATCAATGGAAAAATATTCTCTGGTGAGAGTCAATAAAAATAATACATACATACATAAATACATATTTCTATGCAATGGAAGTCAAACACTTAAAAGCATGTTTCTCTGGTGGTGATTGTTACATAAAAGAATATTTAGGGTCAGTGCCCCTTCCTATTTCCGCTTGTCATTTTCTGTTTTGTCTTTACCCGTTTTAGGAAAAGTACTGTACACTTTTAGGAGGAACCTTTTTTTCACTTGAGTTATTGCCTAAGGCAAGACTTTTATCTTAAAAAGAAAACACCCACTCTCAGAAAGCCACATTTCTGTGCCTTCCCTTGTGAAACTGTGTTAGTTAAATCAATGTGGTTTCAAGGAACAGAGCCTTAACCCATCCCTCTTCAGGGGAAAAAAGGATTGTGAAGAGAAATGTGGACTGAAACTAGATGCTGCCTGGATCTCATAAAGCTCTGAGAGTTCATTCCTCTCTTAGTGCCTCTCAAAACAGACATTTTTCGGAATGAATGAATGGCTTTTCTCTTGTTACCTCTGCTCTCTCACCATTGCTCTATTTTCCTCTTGTTATTAACTTCGCTCTGTGTCTATTGCCAGGATGCATTCCTTATGGAACAAATATGGTTGATTGAGCAAATTATCATTGATCCACTGTTTGGGCCCCTTGTATCATGCTCTGCATTGGCCAGACTTCAGAGGGGTCATACTGGAGCCAAGTGTCCAACTTGGACTAATCCGTGAATACCAGCCAGTATCTGCTCTGCTGGTCGTGGGGGTTGTGTTATCCTAGATCAGTGGTCGGCAAACTGAAAGCAAACCACACATTGAGGATGATAGGCAGTAGGACTTACATGTATGTATACTACAGCATTTTAACTCCAGTTTAAATTGATAAGGCAGTGGGCCGGGAAAGAGGAGCGGCTGTTAATTTCAGGACATGTTATTAGACCCTTCATGTGTCATTTAACTTCTTAATAGTACTGTATTACCAATTTAGAACTTTAATTTTAAATACAAGTAAGTTCATTTCAGTAATGTTAAACCATCTTCTGCAGTCACTCTGTAAGTATGTGGTAGAGTCTGGATGTATCTCATCTTGTTAAACCATACTGTCCTGAGAGTGCTTTGTCCAATGCCAATAGAGATAGAAAGCAAACCACAGAAATAATTTTCAGTTTCCCAGTCACTACATTAAAAAAGTGAAAAGAAACAGGTAGAATTAATTTAATATGTAGAAAATATTTCCTTTTTATTAAATTTATTGGGGTGATAATAGTTAATAAAATTATATAAGTTTCAGGCATACAATTCTATACTACATCACCTAAGTCAAGTTTCCTCCTATCACCATATCTCCCCCATTTACCCTCTCTTACCTTCCCCAACCTCCTTTACCTCAGGTAATCACCATAAAACATTTCAACATGGAGTATAAATAATTACTAATGATCTATTGTACATTCTTTTTAAAAATTTAATAAATCTTTATTGCTCAGATTATTACAATAGTTCCTCTTTTTTCCCCCATAACCCCCCTCCACCCAGTTCTCAACCCACCCTGTGCCCTTACCCCACTGTCCTCATCCATAGGTGTACCATTTTTGTCCAGTCACTTCCTGCACCCCCCACTTCCCTTTCCCCCTGAGAATTGTCAGTCCACTCCCTTTCTGTGCCTCTGATTCTATTATTATCACCAGTTTATTCTGTTCATCAGATTTTTTTATTTATTTGATTTTTAGATTCACTTGTTGATAGATATGTATTTGTTGTTCATAATTTTTATCTTTACATTGTTCTTCTTCTTCCTCTTCTTGAAGAAAACCTTTCAGCATTTCAGATAATACTGATTTGGTGATGATGAAATCCTTCAGCTTTTTCTTATCTTTGAAGCTCTTTGGCCAATTCTGAATGATAGCTTTTCTGGGTAGAGTAATCTTGATTGTAGGTTCTTGCTATTCATCACTTTGAATATTTCTTGCCACTACTGTCTGGCTTGCATAGTTTCTATTGAGAAATCAGCTGACAATCATATGGGTGCTCCCTTGTAGGTAATGAACTGTTTTTCTCTTGCTGCTTTTAATATTCTCTCTTTGTCTTTTGCTCTTGGCCTTTTAATTATGATGTGTCTTGGTGTGGTCCTCTTTGGATTCCTTTTATTTGGGGTTCTTTGTGCTGCCTGACCTTGTAAGTCTATTTCTTTCACCAGATGGGGGAAGTTTTTGGTCATTATTTCTTCAAATAGGTTTTTAGTATCTTGCTCTCTCTCTTCTTCTGGCACCCCATAATTCTGATGTTGGTACGCTTGAAGTTGTCCCAGAGGCTCCTTACATTATCTTCACATTTTTGGATTCTTTTTTCTTTTCCAATTGAGTGTTTTTTGCTTTTTTGTATTTTAAATCTTTGACTTGATTCTTGCAATCCTCTAGTCTGCTGTTAGATCTTTGTATAATATGTTTTATTTCAGTCAGTGTATGCTTAATTTCTAATTTGTTCTTTTTCATATCCTCGAGAGTCTGGTTAAATTTATTGTCCTTTTCTAGAAAATTCTTGAAAAATCTTATAACTGTGGTTTTGAACTCTATATGCAGTCATTTGCTTTCCTCCATTTCTTCCTTTATGATCTGTTTGTTTTCGTATTTTGACTGCTTTCCTGAGTTGACAGAGTGGCTTTGTGTTCTAGATGTCCTATAGGGCCCAGTGTCTCAGCCTCCCCCATCACCTGAGATGGACACTCTTGGTGCCCCCCTTTATAGGCTATGTGCACAGTCTTGTTGTAGTTAAGCCTTGACTGTTGTTGGTATCACTGGGAGGAATTGACCTCCAGGTCAATTGGCTGTGAGGATCAGCTATGTCTATCCTGGGAGAACTTCTGTGCTAGAGACACCCTTATGAGATAAGACTTGCGATAGCCTCTGTGCTCAGCTTGGATGGGGCAGCGTCTCAGGGTGAAGAAGACAGCATTAGTTTTCTGTCAGCCCTGCCCTAATAGGCTCCATGTGTCTCAGTGTCTCATGGTAATAGCTGCAAGCACCTCGGAGAGAAAGCTGCCCTCCAGTTCTGCCTGCTGACAGACAGTCCAGTTTCTCCCCCAATGAGTCTGGGTCCCCAGAGTCTCACCCGGTACCGGAGTTCAGTGCAGTCAGGAGTTTTTGTCTCCCTTTCGCTTGAGAAAGCCAGCCACGCACTCAATTGCCGATCCTGTCTGTGCGTGTGTCTTAGTACCTCTGCCTCCTGCAGCTCCTCTGAGTCTCAGTGTGCTTTTCTCTTTCCTTCTAGTTGTAGAATTTCCACTCAGCCAGCTTTCCTGTGGTTCTGGATGATGTCCATTCTGTCTTTTATTTGTAGTTTTGAAATTGTTGTGTGAGGCAGTAGTTTAGGTGTTTACCTATGCCGCCATCTTGGTTTCTCTATTGTACATTCTTTATCTTGTACCAAATGTTTGATATCTGGTATGTATTTTACACCTACAGCACCTCTTGATTTGGATTAGTCATATTCTAGGTGCTCAGTGGCCATGTGTGGCTAGTGGCTACCCTATCGGGCAGAATGGCAATAGAGTATGAATGCCCATTGGACCCTTTATTAGTCTTGTGATCTTCATTGAGCCTTTCAGGGCATCAGTTACCAGTTCATTAAATGGGCCTATTAATATCTTACATACGTGGAATGTAAGGGTGCTGCATTAGATCATTTATGTAGGGCTAAGTTTAAAGATCTAAAATGGCTCTCTGGGGATATATTTTGGGGAACATCCATAATTGAGTTCCAGCTAATTATTAATACTGCTGGCCATTTTAGAATGATTTATCACCATAGTGTATGTAAGGTAATTTATAAGTCATACTTTGACTTTCTTGAAAGTCTCACTTTTAATATTTTTGACAGCTTCTATAATGAAGAAACAGGTTTGGTTTTCGAGTGCTTGTCTGTGTGTATGTTTGGATGTGTGCCCAGCAATGATGTAGATTAGTATGTGCACCCAATAATGTGTGCCTGACAATGATCTGATATATACATATCATATACACATGTATCCTTCAAGTACCAACTAATTTGTTAATTTGGCTTATGGATATACGGTAGGTCTATCACATTGTCATTTTTGTCAATTTCAGTTAATATTAATGATTATAAATGAGGGAAAATTAGTGAAAATGTCAGCCTGTGCATAATCAGTGTTATCTTTTGATGGAAATTTACCAGGCAAGGAAAATTAGCCAAGCAAGGAACTTTGTGGATGGTATGTAATACATACTATTATATTTTGGTATATATATATAAATATACTAGTATATATACACACATATACACATATGCTTACATACAGATGCACATATATGTATGTATATAGAATGAGAAAGATAAAATATTAAGAAAGAATGAGAATACAGTAGAAAATGCTATATGTATTGGTCTTTGCACAGTGGTCATAGAAGTACTTATGTCATACTAACCAGTGTTCTAGGCACTCTGGTTGCTTGGATTCTGATAAAAACAATTTAAACAGTACCCTTTCTTATGGAACTTGCCATTTTATGAAAGAGGCCTTGACTATGATTGTTTAAATATAGATCTGCAGTGTACTTTTATGAGGAAATAATATTTAAACAGAGACCTAAGGGATAAGTAGGAATTAGCCAAGCAAAACAGGAAAGAGAGGAAGGGAAGACATGTTTCAGAAAGAAGGCATAGAATATGAAAATATAGGATCTCAGAATGAAAATGACAAAGACGCGTAAGATATAAATAATATACTTTTCATTTTAAAAGTTGGAGAACTGAAGCTCTTTGATATTAAGCCATTAGTGTAAAATCACATATTAAACAATGGAGTTAATATAGGGTCCTAAGTTACCCATGTCTTTGTTTTTTTAAATAGGTACATTTGCTTTAAATTAAAAAAACATTAGGCCATGGCCAGTGTGGCTCAGGTGGTTGAGTATTGTCCCTGTCCCAAGGGGTTGCTGGTTTGATTCCTAGTTAGGGCACATGCCCGGGTTGCAGACACCATCCCCAATAGAGGACATGTTAGGAGCATTTGCTCCATGATTAATGTTTTTCTCTCTCTAAAATAAATAAAAAATGTATTTAAAAAATTAACATGCAATAAAATTAACTGATTTGAGTGTACAGTTACATGAATTTGGACAAATGCATGATTATGTAACCATTTCCACAGTCAAAATACGGAAGAGTTCATCACCCCCTAAAATGCCCTCATTCTGCTCTTTTGTTAGACAACCCTGTTCCCAGCCCTAACTCTGGCAACCAGTGATCTTTCTTTGTCCCTGTATTTTTTCCTCTAGGATTTCATATAAATGGAATCATATAGTATGTAATGTTTTGTGTCTGGCATCTTTGATTTCTCATAAGCATTCGTAATTAATTCACGTTGTGTCAATAGTTCATTCAGTTTTATTGGCAAATGATATTCTTTTGTATAGATGTTACACAAGTTGTTTATTCATCAGTTTAAGGACATTTGCCTTTTTGCTTCTGATCTTGGTGTTTATGAATAAGGCCACTATAAATATTCATGCACAGGCTTGTGTGAAAATAAATATTTATTTCTTTTGGGTAAATACCTAAAAGTGGTATTACTGCGTCATATGATAAGTATCTGTTTATCATATGGTATGTTTAACTTTATTAGAAACTTCCCAACTGTTTTTTTGCTTTCTTTCTTTATTTTCTATTTTATTGAGTTTATGTGGGCGCTTGTTAACAAAATCACACAGGTTTCAGGTGCACAATTCCACAACACATCTTCTGTACACTGTATTGTGTGTTCACCAACCCAAGTCAAGTCTCCTTCCATCACCATTTATCCCTCCTACACCCCTCTGCACCTCTCCTCTCCAAACCCCACCAAAGGAAACAAAAGAAAAAAATAAAGAAATAGGGCTACATCAAACTAAAAAGTTTTTGCACAGCAAATGAAACTTTCTCCAAAATGAAAAGACAACTTACTGAATGAGAGACCAGCCATATTTGCCGATACATCTGATAAGGGCTTAATATCCAAAATCTGTACGGAACTTGTAAAAATCCAAACTGTTTTCCAAAACGGCTGTACTAGTTTGCATTCCCACCAGCACCGTCTGAGAATTTCAGTTTCTCTGCATCCCTGTTAGCACTCTGAAATGTCAGATTTCTTTCCTCATTCTAATAGATATGTAATGGCATCGCATTGTGAATTTATTTTCCAAAACGCAAATGAATTTTTTCAATGGTTAATGATGTTGAGCATCTTTTCATGTGCTTATTTAACATCTGTGTCTCTTCTTTGGTGAAGTTATCTCTTCAAATCTTTTGTCCATTTTGAAAGTAAAGTTTGTAGTTTTCTTGTTAAGTTTTGGGAGTTCTTTGTATTCTGGATACAAGTCCTTTGTCTAATATGTACAAAATGACACATACTTTTCTTCCCCCCCAGTCTGTCTATGGCTTTTCCCTTCATTGCCTTAAGTGTGTCTTGGCAGAACAAAAGGTTTTCATTTTGATAAAGTTTAATTTATCAAAAAATATTTATGGACCATTCTTTTGATGTTTTATCTCTAGCAAAACCAATGTTACAAAGATTTTTTTCCCATGTTTTCTCTAAAAACTGTATTTAACAGTTTTATGTTTTACATTCAGGTCAATGATTTTTTGAGTTACATTTGGTTTGCTTTTTTGTTCCAACATCTCATGAAAAAGACTGTCATTTTTCTATTGATTTACCTTTGTACCTTTGTAAAAATCAATTGACCATACTGATGTGGGTCTACTTTTGGCTTCTATTTATGCACTGAAAACTCTATCAGACAATACTATATATATTTTTTGCTCTTAACTTTTAAACATTATTTTAAAGAGCTAAGATGGAAGGAGAGTCTATTATATTTACCCAGAAATTTGCCATTTCTGTTGTTCTTTATTTCTGATATTCCAAGTTTTCTTTGGATATCATCTACTCCATCTAAAGAACTTCCTTTTAGCAATTCTTCTAGAGAAGTCCATTTATAATAGATCATTTCAGTTTCTCTTCTTTAAGAATGTGTATTTCATCTTTATTCCTAAAGAGTCTTTTCACTAGGTTTAGAATCCTGGTTGAAGTGTTCTTTTCTTTCAGTGCTTTAAAAATGTGTGCCATTTCCTCTGGCCTCTAATTCTGATGAAGGATCTTCAGTCTTTGATATCATTTAATACCTATAAATAACACATCATTTTTCTTTGGGTACTTTTGATATATTTTGCCCTTAATTTTCAGGAGTTTAATGATCACTGTCTAGGCAGGGACAATTTGGAGTTTTATTTGTGTGTGTGTATGTGGGTTCACTGAGCTTGTTGAATTTCTGGGTTTATGTCTTTTGCTAATTTTGGTCAATTTTGAGACATTATTTTTTTCACATTTTTTTCCTGCATTATACTCTTTTTCCTCTCCTTCTGGGACTAAGATGATATGAATACTAGACATTGTGCTAATGTCCCAAAGGTCTTGAAACTGTTTATATACTTAAAAATTTCCTCTCTGTTTGTTTAAATTGGGTAATTTATATTGATCTGTCTTCAAATTTGCTGACACTTTACTCTTTCATCACTAGTCTGTTACAGATCCCATCCAGTGAGTTTTAAAATTTTGGTGATTGTATTTTTTAGTTTTGAATTTTACATTTGTTTCCTCTTATGTCTTATGTTTCCTTGCTGAAACTCCCATCTTTACATTCATTTAAAGAGTGTTTTTAATACCCACTTGAATGCTTTGTCTGATAATTCTAATATATGTGTTGCCTTGACATTGATACCTGTAAATTTTCTTTTCTGAGGTAAGCTGGGATGTTTCCGGTTATTTGTAACGCTGAGTAATTATGTATTGTATTCTGGCCATTTTTGAATATGTATTATGAGACCCAGGGTGCTTTTTCTATCCTTTGGAGAATGTTGATATTTTTATTTTAGCAGGCAATCAACCCAGAGAGTTCAGGTTGCAGGTTCTGGCTAACCTTCCTGTGGTTTGTGGTTTCAATGTCACTTCCACTTTTAAAGCCTTTGTGGTTCTATTTTGATCTGTCCCATGTGTTTGCAACCAAGTGTTGAGCCAGAGACCTGGACAATGGTCTATGATTCAGCTCAATTCTTAAATCTTTGTTGTGGTGTTTAGGGTCATCTCTATGCAGCTCAGGATGAGCTCATGTCCCAAGCTTCTCCTCTATGATAGATCACAGTGCTTTTTGCTCCCCCCACCCCCCACCCCAAAAGAAATGGGGCCTTAGTTACTCTGTTATGTTACACATGTCTCATGGCTGTACCTACTTTCAGGGCCAAGAGGTACAAGAGGTACATAGACAGAGAAAAACAAAGAAACCAAGAAACAAACATTCCTCTACTCCTCCCTCTTGGACCACAGTTCCTCTGATAGAAGGGGATTTTTCTTTTAATCCTCACCTGAGAATATTTTTGCCATTGATTTTCAGAGAGAGTAGAAGGGAAGAAAAGGAGGGTGGGGAGGGTGGAGGGAAGAGAGAGAGAGAGAGAGAGAGAGAGAGAGAGAGAGAGAGAGAGAGAGAGAGAGAGAGAGAGAGAGAGAGAAACATTGATGAGACACACAATGATGACTGGTTGACCCTTTCATGAGTCCCAGTCGAGATCAGGGAGCAAACCTGCAACTGAAGTACTTGACCATGAATTGAATCCATTACCTTTTGGGTGCACAGGCCGATACTCCAACCACTGAGCTCACCAGCCAGGGCAGGAAGGGAATTTTTAAATTCAAGTTTTAGGCACCTATGTGTTTCTTCCTGTCACTGTTGCTGCTGCCGTTTCCACAGGATTACCTGGAGACTAAGGCATGAGAAAAGAGGGGGAAAAACAGTTAAGGAAAAATTGGAATTTCCTCTGCACTCTGTGTTAGGAATCCTTGTTCCTATTAGTTGAGCCAGATTAGAGGGCGCTTTTGGAACTTTCTGTGCTCACATCTCACTGTCTATTTTTGGTTTTGGTGAACCTGGAGTCCAGGCTGGGGGTTGCCAAAGGAAAAAGAGGAAACTGCTTGTTATTTAGAATTCTGGCCTTTATTATGAATCCACTTGTTGTTATTTACTCTTTGGAGCTCCCACATAGCTGCTCTTTGCAATCTGTTCAGGTTTTACAGTTCTGCATTGAGTAGAAGAGACAGGATGGAACATGCTTTTTCCATCCGACTCAGAACCAGAACCCAAAGGACACATACTATTAAAGTCTAGCTAATGGCTTTAGTGGAAGGAAAACAATCAGAAAATTATGTATTTGGGCTTCATTTTAGCTTTCACGTGTCCTGACTAATTGCTTAGTTAATTAAGAACTTCTGTTTTCATGGGGCTCTTGGTAGAGGAAGGTGAGTTTTCGGTTTTATAAATCGTTCAATTCACACAAAGACGATAGCCTTAGAAAACACATTTTCATATGATAAGAGAGATAATCACAGTGAATGATTTGGGAACAATAGGCTTAAAAACTATACAGTGTTTTTATGTTCTTTCCTCATTATGGAAATATCACATGTGTGCAACCAACCATTCTGGAACACTGCCATTACTTAGAAGGTAGTTTCATGGAGAAATAATTTGGTTCAGATTTTGCACTACCATTTTGGAATGTGTCTTTAAGTTTGTTTGTTTATGGTACCAAATATAACTTAATTGGAATTCCATAAGAGAAGTAAGGAGAACCTGGGGACTCAGATTTGAATGATGCTGTCCTTGGACTGAATAAGTTGTTAAGATCAAAGTATCTAGAACCAATTTACTTGGAATTAAATTCCAGTTATCTAGCTTTGGCTGTGTGACCTTGGATAAGTTATTTAACCTATCTGTGCATCATTTTCAACCTTTGTAAAATTGGCCTGGTAATATTACCTATCTTATAGTATTGTTTCCAAGATTTTATCATTTAATACTTATAAAGCACTTAGAAGAGTGCTTGTCACTCTCACCACTTTGGAAAATTGGACCTGTTGAAGTTAATAGTAACAAGTATTCATTCATTATTCATGTGCTGAGTACCACTCCACACTTTTCAGATTAAGAGATTGATGTAAGAGAATATGTCCAAGACCATACATTTAGTAAAATGAAGACAGAATTTAAAACAAGGCAATTTGACTTAAGAATTCATGCTATCTACGCTAATTAAAGAGTAAGATGCAAATTGACCATATCTTTGTGACACCCACCAGCCAGTCAGGAGTGAGTATGCAAATTAACTCAACAAAGATGGTGGGTTAATTTGCATATGCAGGTGCCAAGTGGCTGGGGGCAGGGCGGGAGGTTTGCATCGTTGCCATAGCAACGACACAGGCATTTTTGCACCACCCTGGGTGCTCCAGGCCTCTGGGCAGCATGGGAAGGTGAAAAGGCGGCTCTGGCTGGAGTGAAGGCAGTGCCAGCAGCCAGGGGAAGGAAGGCCCATTTTTGCATGAATCTTTGTGCATTGGGCCTCTAGTTATTCCTAAAAATGAAGAATCAACAATGTACTAACTTTTCTAAACTGATGATGTATGATTACCAATACTATCTGTTACCAGGTAGAGTTTTGCAGTGGAGCATGCTCTGTTTATATCTGCGAATGTTTTAAAGTTTTAAATTCATAATTAGAAACTTACCTGTTTAAAAATGGCAGGATAGGCCCTAGTTGGTTTTGCTCAGTGGGTAGAGCATCAGCCTGCTGACTGAAGGGTCCTGTGTTTGATTCTGGTCAAGGGCACATGCTTGGGTTGTGGGCTCGATCTCTAGTAGGGGGGTGGGTGCAGGAGGCAGCCGATCAATGATTCTCTTTCACCATTGATGCTTCTATCTCTCTCTCCCTGTCCTTTCTTCTCTGAAATCAACAAAAATATATTATAAAAATAAATAAGTAAATAAAATAAAAATAGCAGGATAAACTAGACTAAAACGATAGAACCAAAAAAAAGGGGGAGGGCAGGAAATATAATTCTGTCCCTTAGAGAAATTGCTTAAAAACAAACAGTTAACAATAGATATATACATTTCATCTTTAGTAAAACTAGGAGGTATCTCTAATCCCCATTTACAGGATAAGAAGATGGAAAGCAGAATTTGAAAATTTGTAATTATTTTTTATTAACGGTCCTAACATTGCAACTTAAAAATCTATGTGTAACCACTACTTCTGACATTTTTGTCCTTCCTGGCTCTTACTACAGTTTGTAATTACAGTGGTACCTCGAGATACGAGTGCCCTAACATACGAGATTTTTGAGATATGAGCCATCAAGCGAGCAATTTTTGCTTTGAAATATGAGCAACATTTGAGATAGGAGTAATCGCGAGGATCAGCTGGCTGCACACAACCCACTAGTTTACCGCGACTCGAGTGTCTCATAGTTTCCCACGCCTCAAGGTTACAGAACGAATTAAACTTGTATCTCGAGGTACCACTGTATTTTGTGGTCATTTTCTGAATAGACTGTCATTTTCTGAATAGGATGTGTCTGGAATAGCTGTGTGCTGCCCCGCATGCGGTATACCGGGTCGGTCCAGGCGGTAGGCAGTGCATTGGGCAGCCTGTAGGTCTCTAGAGCCCCGTAGAGGAGATGCCAGTGCGGAGTGGCCCCTGGCTCGTGATTGCTTTTGAAATAGTGCGGTTTAGGCAGAGTTTACAGCTTTATGTGGACACAAGGAAGTGCATTTAGATTGGGAGGTTCACAAGGATTTCACAAGGATAGGTAGAGTGTCCTACTTATGTTCCTGGAACATAACTGTATAAGTCAACATTCTCTGGCAAAACAGAACCAACAGGATGGATACATATATATATATATGGAGAAGTTATTTTAAGGACTTGGCGATTGTGGGGACTTGGCAAGACCAAAATCTTCAGGAGAAAGCAGCATGCTGGAGACTCAGAGAAGAGTTGAAGTTCAAGTTCGAAGTTGATTTACTGGAAGAATTCCCACTTCTTCCTGGGAGATCGTTCTTTTTCTATTTAAGTTCTTCAGTCGATTGGATGAGGTCTTCTCACATACCAAAGGATAATCTGCTTTAGTCAAAGACTGCTGATCTTATTTAAAAAATACCTTCATAGAAGCATCTAGAATAATCTTTGACGGAATATTTGAATACTATGACTTAGTCAACATATAGTATTAACTGTCAAAACAAATATCACTAAATATTTCTTAAATAAACAAATGAATTTTAAAGATGAATGGAGGGTATGTAGACAGTTAAAGAAGATAGATATGTCTAGCTGGAGAAGTTAAGATTCACAAAGAGCCCAGTCGGTGTGGCTCGGTTGAGCATCAAGCCATGAACCAGAAAGTCACAGTTCGATTCCCGGTCAGGGCAATTGCCCAGGTTTCGGGCTCCATCCCCAGTGTGGGTGTCAGCTGATCAATGATTCTCTCTCATCATTGATATTTCTCTCTCTCTCTCCTTCTCCCTTCTTCTCTCTGAAATCAATTAAAATGTATTTTTTTAAAAAAAGACTCACAAAGAAAATAATGGCTATTTTTATTGGAAGGGCTTGGAGATAGATACCAGATATAGTTGAAGTGAGGGGATAAGTCTTGAGGCAGAAAACAAGGGGATAGTTAGTTTATCTACAGAACAATTGAACCCTTCTTTTTCCTTCTTTCTTTTTTATTCCTCACTCGAATTTTTTCCATTGATTTTTTTTTATTTTTTATGAAGAGTGCAAGAGAGAAGGAAAGACAAAGAGAAACATTAATGTGAGAGAAACACATTGATTGGTTGCTTCCTGCACTGGTTGCCTCCTGTACCTGCCCTGAACAGGGCCCAGGCCAGGGAGGAGCCCGTAACCGAGTTATGTGCCCTTGACCGCAATCCAACCTGAGATCCTTCGGTACACAGGCCGACGCTCTCTCCACTGAGCCATATCACCTAGGGCTGAATCCCTATATATATATATATATATATATATATATATATATATATATACACACACACACACACACATATATATATATGTATATATATATATATTGAACTCCTCTTTTTATTTCTTTGCATAACACCATCAACTAGGCAACTACTTACCACCTAGGAGATTAATACATTCTTATCTGAAAGAATTAAAAACTAAAGAAAAGGCTTTTAGATGCTGATATGTAGCTGGAAGTCCTTTAATGCAAGATTACCTCTCAACCCAGTCACCCCAAAGAGAAGCCCTTGTGTCATCAGTCTCAGGATGCTCACAAGCATCTATTCAGCTCTAGAGTGTTTCATTTTTAAAAATAAGTAGGTGGACCAAGATAATTTGTCTAAGATTTAGACACAATGATAAGCAAGATTTACTTATACATTGTAATGCTAATGTATGGCATTTTATCCTCACAATAGCCCTATGAAATAGGTGAACCTTTCTTTTCCCAAGTTAGGGAAAAATGAGTTTGTTCTTTGGGAATGTTGAGTGGATGTGCCAGGAGATTATGGCCAGTGCCTGGAGATGCACGATTAAAGTTTGGAGCTCAAGGATTGATATATAAATTGGAGAGGCACCCGCAGAGAAAACCAGCAGAAAGAAGAAGGAGAAAAAATGACACCCAAGTCGGTTATGTACAGTGGTTAGAGCGCCGTCCCTTGGACTGAAGGGAACTGGGTGTGATTCCACTCAAGGTCATGATTTTGGTTGCCGATCAATCCCTGGCCCCAGTCAGGGTGCGTGTGGAAGGCAACCAATCGAGGTGTATCTCTCACGTCAATGTTTCTCTTTCTCTGTCCCCGCTCCCTTCCATTCTCGTTAAAGATCAATGCAACTGTGCGTCGCTACAGGATGCCTAGGACCAAACCAGAGAGGGTCGGACCTACATGGCCACCATTTGTCCACCATCCAGACACCATTGCTGACGTGTACACATAAGGAACTGTTTGACATTGAAACTGGGACTCAGAACTATTGGACATTGAAATTGGGACTCAAACATTTTTTGTTTTATAAGTTTATTTCTAGCCTGCAGAGTCGAGATGTTTTTCAAGAAAAGAATCAGGAGGGAAAAGAAAAAAAAAACAGATACAGAGGCAAAGAAGCAGTGAACAGACTGTCATGCTACAGTGGGAAGGCAGGGGAGGTCGGTGTGTGTGTGGGGGACTGTAAGAGATCAACCAAAGGACTTGTTTGCATGTATGTAAGCTTAGCCAATGGATACAGGACACTGCGGGGGAAGGGGAGGCGGACAGGTGAGGGCATGTACTGGGGGGTAGGGAAGCTGGGGGGAGGTCAGTAAGGAAAAATAAAAGGAGACATATGTACTACTATCTGTAATACTTGAACAATAAAAATATATTTTAAAAAATCAATGGAAAAATAGTCTTCAGTGAGGATTACAAGAAAATAAGAAAAAAAAAATCACTGCCTACAGATCAGCTGATCTATGAATGGATGGACACAGGCCACATGAATCTGGTGTTAAGTGTTCGTTCCTAACAGGAATTGCCTCTCCTTTCCTCGTGACAGCTGGGCCCCAGGGTAGAGGGTATTGTGCCACGCTGTCCTCTGCATCTGGTCGAGGAATAATGGGTGAGCTTTCTGAAGACATTTATTTAGAATTGAAAACTGATTCCAAGGGAGATGAATTCTATTTTTTCTTCTCCACGTAGCTTTTCCACTTTTCCACCGTCTCTCACTCCTTTCCCTCCCTGTTGGATTCTGTATTCTCACACTTATTGCTGCAATAAAATTTTTGGTGCTCTGGCATAAACGTAAAATAGAATGGATTGTAGCACTTGGATGTTGAGTGGAAGATGAAAGAAGCGCATGAAAATAACGTGTTACTCCGAAGGCAAGATTTTAACATTTCCCTATACTTGAATGGTACTTTGTATCTTTGGTAACCGAATAGCATTCGTTTAGCTGCATTAAGCAAGACATATGAACAGCTTAGACCAGTCAGCATCACAGAAAACACGGGACGATTTTAAGGACATGTTTGCCGAGGCAGAATAATAGTAGCCTTGTTCAGGTGACTGAGAGACAAAAATAAAATTATTTTATAGCTTGGTTCTTTAGCTGTATTAAATATACCTTTTTGCTTTTTCTTATGGTTGATATTATATAAATAACACAGCTGTTCTGCTTTAAATGTTGCCTTAGAAAAAATAATCCAGTGCCAATTTTGACTATTGAAGAGCCTTTAATGATTTTCCATTCGGAAATTTGCTCTGTGCTTTCTTTGTTTTTTATTTTTTAATAATTCCTGTATAACTAAAAGCCTAAACTGCTTTGTTTCTTTTTTGAAGCATAAGAGCATGCTTGTTGGAAGCATATTGTATGTGAAGATTGTCACTTGTTCAATTTTGTGCACTGATGGTGAGCAGAAAATCTTCCTAGCTTCCTTCTTTGTAAAAAATGATTTATACAGCCCCACTCTAAAAATCCAGCGTTAACAGTGAAATTACTTCTTGAGCTATTACAATGAGGAATCAGAGAAAACCTACTATGTTAAAAATGAATAATGCATTTATTTTAATCTTCGGCTTCACTCCCCCACCAGCTTCCTATTTGGCTACTAAAAAGGATGCAGTAAAAATCCCCAAAAGTGTTAATTTTTTTTTTCTGGAGCTGCTCCAGTAGCACGTCAAAAGAATTTTGAAAAGAACACTCACTTATGTGTAACAGCTTTGGAATACATAATAGGATGCATTAGTATGTTTTTAAAAGGAGCAAGGGTAGGTTATGAAGAACCTAAAAGAAGTGTGTGAACTCCTTTATTTTTGGTCATGATTAGCCAAAATTGTTTGCATGTGAACAGATTTAATTGTTTACAGAATCTGCAAAATACTCTCAACAGAATGGGATGACGGGGGAGGGAGATAGAGAGGGGTTAGCCTGGTGACGATTCTTAGATGTTCCTCTAATAAATAGCTTTCCCTAAGTAGAATATGAAGGAAGCATAGCAATAGACTCTATGGAGTCTATATTTTTAATTGCAGGTTAATGGGCTAGGAGGGTAACGAGACTTTAGAAGACATATAAGGTATCTGTAGATTCCTTAGGGGAGTCAAGTGGCAGGATAATTAGATCTCTCTCTCTCTCTCTCTCTCTCTCTCTCTCTCTCTCTCTCTCTTAGGAAATTGCCCTTCTTACCAAGATGAGTTACTAGTCAAAGAATTTTTTTGAAAATTGATTTCCTTCTTTTATTTTAAGTGATTGTATAGAAGACTAGAAAATTGTTTTCTTTTTGGGTGTGTATCATGATACCTCAGCTGCAGAGTTGAGTTTATCTTCTCAGTTTAAGTCCAATCAACATCATCATTCTCTCTCTTTTAAAAAAATTATTTCTTGCCCTGGCCAGTGTGGCTGGGTTGAGCATCATCCCATGGACCAAAAGGTTGCCTGTTTGATTCCCTGGTCAGGGCACCTGCCCAGGTTGTGGGCTCAGTCCTGGCTGGGGTGTGTGCAGGAGGGCAACTGATTGATGTTTCTCTCTCCCCTTCCTTTCCTCTCTAAAAATCAATAAAAAAAATCAAGAAGAAGAAAATGTATTTATTGTTACTCTATCGCTTATAACTGAATATCCACTTCTGTCCCCAATTCCTCGTATAGGTTTTCACTTCACAATGTTGGATATGTATGGGTCTTCACCAGGGTATGGGTTTGTATTGTTTGGGGATGTGCCTAACCGTTGTGGTCATCTGATGGCTATATTAAGCTCTAGTCCCACACACTTTGAAACCATTCTCCATGTGTCCTCCAGAGGGATTTTTTCTCAGACAGAAATCTGATCATGCCAGTCACCTGCTTAAGATTCTTAGGCTGTCTCATTCATTAGGAGACTTTCTCACTGAGTTTTTACTGAGCAACCCAGGTGTTTCATGAACCCAGCCTTTGCACAAAGACTTCTCACTGTTGGTGTTGCCTGTTAGCAATTTTATACCTCCCTCTACTGTACCTGGAAATACTTTTTTTTTTTTTTTTTTTTTTAGTCTTCAAGACAGTTCAGGCACTCATCTCCTTTTGTATGAAGTCTTTTCCAGATTTCTTCGGGCTGTCTTTTATGCCTTTGTGTCTTCACTGTACCTTGATTAGAATTTTATCGTAACACCTATAATACTTTCTTTGGTTTCCATGTTTTTGTCCCTCTTCTAAGCTCTGAACTCCAAAGAAGAGGGGCAAGTCTCTTAGTCAATTTTTTAACCCCAGTATTATTTCTAAATCCTGAATGAACATTAATCTTTGGGATTGAGCAATAAGGAATCATAATTCCTAGGAATTTTTGGGAATTCCTGAAATCATGTTATCCTTAAAAAAAATACTTTTGACAGTCTTTATATGCCATATTCATTATTACGAATATCTAAAATTCTGTTTAACATATGAGAAATACTAAGGTTAGTATTTATAAAGAACTGTGGCCTATATTCAAACATGTTTGAATTATATAACCTCCTTGAAAAGCTAACAGCAGCACACAGAATCATGTGTCAGGAATGCCAATGTAAGCAAATATTTTGCTTCCCAAACCCCTTATTTCTTGAAACATCACTCAGGATTTATGTAAAATATATTATACATATAATCATATTAGTATTTATTTTATTTACAAGAGTGATTCCCTCTTAGCAGCAGACAGGTCCTGAACACATTTATAACTTGACAACAACTACGGACAAGAGTGACAGACTAAATTGTGGCCACTTTGTTCCTGTGTTCACCTTCCCTGGTTGCTGGAAATGTTGGCCTTCACCTTGTACTTGGCATTGTGTCAGCACTTCCTGCTCCTGCTTGACATCAGTATATTCCTTTGACCCAGTAATGTCTCCATGTTGTGAAGCTTTAGTTCTCACAGGAGAGTGACAATATTTTTCCTATTTCTGACTTTTTAAAAATTTATTTATTTGTTTATTGTCTAAAGTTTTACATATATCTATCTCCTCCCCTCCCCCCCACCCGTTGCTGACTTTCTTTATTGCTTAACTAAATTTTCTTCGGACTTGGCATTTAGAAAAACAATTTTTTTGAGGAAGGCTGGAAACTAATTCTTTTAAAAAATATATATTTTATTGATTTTTTATAGAGAGGAAGGGAAAAGGATAGAAAGTTAGAAACATCGATGAGAGAGAGATATTGATCAGCTGCCTCCTGCACGCCCCCTACTGGGGATGTGCCCGCAACCAAGGTACATGCTCCTGACCGGAATTGAACCCGGGACCTTTCAGTCCGCAGGCTGAGGCTCTATCCACTGAGCCAAACCGGTTTTGGCTGGAAACTAATTCTTGTAGGGAAATAATCCCCAGTGCCTAGCATATTAGACATTCAATAAAATATTTTTGAAATATATCTTAAGTGAATGTTTCTTTGTAGTTGCAAAGCATCTAAAATAGAGTCTGGTACATATTGATACTTAAGATACTTCAGTTATTGAATCTATGTTTTTGTTTTTTTTTGAACCAGTGTCATGATAAAGTAGGGCATCATAGGTTAGATTTTTGTCATTAACACCACAAATGCCAGATTAGCTTACATTATTTTGGTGGCGTGGGAGCAGGCAACCTTTATTTAGCTAAAATCTATGAGAACACCCATAAAATGACTAACATACATGAACGACTATGTTACATGCTTTCATAGTACTCTGTATCTTTTATAATGTTTCTACCTGTGGACGTTAACTGATTACTTGTACAAAGTGTTTATTCTTGACTAAGCTTCCTGAGGGCAAGAATTATTTCTGTTTTCAGAGGTGTGATCCCAGAAGGTGCTGGTCACCAGCCTGATCACCCACAACTGCCATGCTAGCCACAGTACAAGCATGTAATGGGCAGCTTGCAAAGTATGTATAGTACATATAAATGAATGAAGGAGTTAGCAGCCATGAATGCAAGCCTACTTTACCTGAGATCTCTGAGAGGTTCTGAAGAATATAGTTTGAAACCACTGCGGGATTCCTTGACACAGATTACATGTTAATTATGTCACACGGTCTTGCAAAAGATTTTCTATCTATGTGGCTGGTAGTGAAATGTTATTAGCCAACTTTATGCCTGTTAGTCTACCTGGGTTAGCACCATCATCTTCCATTATAAAAGATTGTACATCATTAATATTGTTATTATTTCTCCCATTATTTACTTCCTTGTGACCTCTTTAGAAGGACATTCCATCCCTTCCAGCTTACTAAATATTTTTGCTTGAGGAACTCCCAGGATATCACATGTTCTAAATTCTAAAGATTAAAAAAAGTTCCTCAAATATTTAATATCTCCTCCTTGATGAAGATGCCTAGATTTTGGATGTTTCACTCATGTCCTAGTTTCATTATGGTGACCAGATATGGGTAGGGTGAGTGCAGAAGGAAGAGTTGAATTAAGAAGGATGATGGCACGTGGCAAATAGAGGAATTTAGTCTTCTGAATAAATAAATATCTTAGGTAAGGATTCCCGGAACGTGTTCTGGTTAGGACTTTTCTCATATCGTTTTCAATGTATCTGCCATAGAAGACCAAGCCAACATGGTAGTTTTCTGTATTTTGATAATTTCCAGGGTTTCAAATGGTCAGGATCAAATCACCCCAGTGTAGTTTACACAGAACTCCTTTCTGGAGCTGGAAAATGTGTAGCTGGAGAGTGGCTACCAAGTTAGAATGTTGGTCATTGTCACATCATAGGGAAGTAAAACTTACACTCAGTGTCAAAACACAGATGTTTCCCACTAGTGCAGGCTTTTTTTAAAAAATATATTTTATTGATTTTTTACAGAGATAAAGGGAGAGAGATAGAAAGTCAGAAACATGGATGAGAGAGAGACATCGATCAGCCGCTTCCTGCACGCCCCACAGTGGAGATGTGCCCACAAGCAAGGTATATGCCCCCAACTGGAATCGAACCTGGGACCTTTCAGTCCGCAAGCCGAAACTCTGTCCACTGAGCCAAACCGGTCTCAGCTAGTGCAGGCTTTTATGGAAAGTCAAACAAAAAGGAAATGGAAAGGAGGGACATATTATTGCATTTCTCTTGTGCCCTTTACTTTCATTATACTGACTCTTGTACTTTTATCAGGTGCTTTTTTTAGTTGTGAGAACTTGGATTCATTTTTATATTTGTGGTTGAGTTAGAGTGTATGGAACTAGCTGAGAAAAATTTATCCCATATGTCTTTGTCAAAAGCAAATAAAGCTATCTGTTTTAAACTTGATATTAACAGTCTTCACTGAAGCAATCAAGCAAATTTAATCTGTTCATACAAAATTAACTCTCTCCCTTGAGTCACTTAACATAATTGCAGTAGTTCTGCTTGGGATTGTAAAATGCTTCCCACTATTTTGTAGGGATATAAAAGGAAGACAAAAATAGCTATCTTATATTTATAAAAACCTGGAATTATAGGTGTGTTTTTGTGGATTGAAAATTTTAGTTAGATGAATTTAGTTGACTTTGAAGTTAGACGAATGTAATAAAGGCTACAGTGAGGATGGAACTTCTATAAAAATAAATAATTCAGAGACCATGAGTTGAGTGGACATTTTTGAAAAATAAACTAGTGATTAAAATACAATTAAAACAATAATTTCAGAAGATAGGGAAAAAACTACAGAGAGAGAAAAATGAGAGAGAATAAAAGATGTATATCCAGGGGACTCTAATCTTCTAGTCGTAGATGTTCTAGAAAGAGAAATTAAGTAGAGGAAACAATAATAAAAACAAAATAACATTTCACTGAGATGAAGACAAATTTAAATCTTTCAATTGAAAAATGCAGCAAGAAGTAGTAAACACAACTATTGAGGGAATACAGATGTTCAATTAGATATATCTCAGTGGAATTTCTGAATTTTATGGACAAAGATCATTTTAGAAGATTGTAGACTGCAAAAGCAAGTGCTGTCCCAAAGGAGAGAGAACCAGTTGACATTGGTTATCTTGTCTTTCTGGGTTTTAGATGTTAGTGGGGAAGTGTATTAGAGTTTCAAAGGGTGGGGGGATGTCCACTCTGTTTTATGCCTTCAGTTTATGGATGGGTAGCTCTTTCTTGTGGTACCAAGATACGTATTTCCTCAAGTAAGTTCTCTGGCCAAACGAAGTTGAATCGGAATCAGTATTACAAGTAGAGGAAAGATTAATATAAAGGAAATGATTGAAAATTTTTAAATCATGAGGTGTAAACACAAAGCAATTGTTTTCCCAACTTTGACCACTGTATTCTATAAAAATTCCTTTTCTTACTGAATAGTGCACTCTAATAACATTTAAATCTAATTCCATAATTTTAATTTTCTGTTATTAAGACAGTTATATTTTAGCTCCTAAGACTTATTCTCTCTTATTTTGTTTTAACAAACCCACATAAATAAGTGTAAAGCACCATGAATTTTCAGTTATTACATCTATTTAGCCAGGATCCAAATTAAGAAACAGAATATTGCTAACATGCCAAAAACCCTAGTTGTGTCCTATCTGGTAACTTTTTTTCAGAATTTGATGATGAATTAGACAAACTACGATGGTATTGTTGGGGAGGAATTAGACAAACTACAATGGTATTGTTGGGGAGGAACAAACTTTTCTCTACCCTCAAGGTTCTTTTTCTCCACTTTACTTTTTTTATTACCACTTATCTCCCTTAGACCCTTTTTCAGACCTCAAGATTCTTTTGAATTGTTTGATAATCACATAGACATGAGCAGATTAGCAAGAGAAAATAACCAAGTTTAATACATACAGTACATATGTCTGAGAACCCCTCGTACAGGAGAGAGTCAGAGACCCCGCATGCACCAGAGATTTAGAGACAGGGAACATAGGAAAAATTAGGGAGCAGTAAGGTGCCTTGGGGCCTTGAAATGGTTATTGTAGGAGAAGAGCAAATGTTTAATAAATAGCAGTTTGTCCTGCCTTATAGACACGTCAAAAGAGGGTATCTCTGATCATTGATTTTTTGAGGCAAGGCCCCTAATTCAAGTTCTTCTATGTAGTTAAGGAAGGGGCAGGGGTTTCTCTTGACCCTGAAGCTAAAATTGACTTTGCCTCAAAACAATCTGCATACCACTGAAGCACATCTTAGGGTGGCTTGTTCTGAAACCGCATAGTATGAATTATGCACTTAATAAACTTGAAAAATATACAGCTTGCCTTTAAAAACAGAGGATACACTTTTTTAAAAATATATTTTATAGATTTTTTTTACAGAGAGGAAGGGAGAGAGATAGAAAGTTAGAAACATCGATGAGAGAGAGACATCGATCAGCCGCCCCCTGCACGCCCCACAGTGGAGATGTGCCCACAAGCAAGGTACATGCCCCCAACCGGAATCGAACCTGGGACCCTTCAGTCTGCAAGCTGACGCTCCATCCACTGAGCTAAACCAGTCTCGGCCAGAGGATACACTTTTCAGGTTATGAAATAGAAAACTATATACTAGTTTTCAAAAAAATCTAAAGAAATCATTTGAAGTTAAGTAATTATTCTCTGATTATAATGTGGTAAAACTAGAAATGTATTTGTAAGAGACAACCTATAGAAGCAACTACAAATTTAAAAACAAGCCTAATACTTAGGGTAAAAATGAAGTAACTGAATAGCAAACTATATAACAATTGAAATGAAAATATGACTGGCCAATACCTTAGTGATGTGGACAAAAGCATACTCAATAGAGATGTCATATAGCCTGTAATGCTCTTACTTTTAAATAAGAAAGAATAAAATTAGCCAAGACCATTTTGGCTCAGTGGATAGAGCGTCGGCTTGTGGACTGAAAGGTCCCAGGTTCCATTCCGGTCGGGGGCATGTACCTTGCTTGCAGGCACATCTCCACTGTGGGGCGTGCAGGAGGCGGCTGATCGATATCTCTCTCTCATGGATGTTTCTGACTCTATCTCTCTCTCTTCCTCTCTGTAAAAAATCAATAAAATATATTAAAAAAAAAGAATAAAATTAGTTAAGCATTGAACTCAAAGAACTAGAAAAAATAATATAATATAAAAAACTAGTGACCCGGTATGAAATTCGTGCATGGGGGAGGAAGGATGTTCCTTAGTCCGACCCGCACCCCTTCCAATCTTGGACCCCTTGAAAAATGTCCTGCTGCTCGTTTACAGGGATCGGGCTTAAGCTGGCAGTCAGACATTCCTCTCACAATCAGGGACTGCTGTCTCCAGCTGCTTACCTGCCTGCCTGATTGCCCTTAATCACTTCGCCTGCCAGCCTGCTCTCCTTCAACTGCCCCCTGCCACTGGTCTGCTCACCCCTAAATGCCCCCCTGCCAGCCTGATCACCCCCAACTTCCCCCTGTGCCAGCCTGCTCACCGCTAACTGTCCCCCATGCAGGCCTGCTACCTAACTGCCCCCTTGCTGGCCTGCTCACTCTAAATCCCCCCCTCCCTCGCTGTTCTGATCACCTCTAACTGATCCCCACTGATGGCCTGCTCACCCCAACGGGCCCCCCTGCTGGTCTGCTTACCCCCAATGGCCCCACCCCCTCACCAGCCTGATCACCCACAACTGCCATCCCATTTTGGCCTAATCACCACCCCGCCACCCCACCCCGTGACCCAAGCTCCTAGCCCCTCCTTTTCTCTCTCTCTTTTTTTTAGCACAAAAAAAAAAAAAAAGAGAGAGAGAGGACCAGCTGGAAGCAAGTATCTGGGATTTATTTGCAACCAAGCCTCCTGTTCACTCCAGCTCCGTGGCCACTGCCATCTTGGTTTGGTTAATTTGCATACTTGCTCCTGATTGGCTGGCAGGAGTGGCTTGTGGGTGTAGCAGAGGTGCGGTGCAGTCAATTTGTTACTCTTTTATTAGTGTAGATAGTTACATGATTGAAACTTCATAGTTAAGAATAGAAAGCAGTAAATTAGAAAGTAAACAAATAGATGAATAAATGGCACATCCAATAAATATTTGATTATTAAAGTTAGAGGAATCTTTGAATATGACAATAAATAGAACCACTTAGGCAAGCCAAGAAGAGAAAAATCATAGAAACATTATGAATGAAATGGTGATAAAACTGCAAATACAGAAAGTAATAAAACATGCACACTGTTATTCAATAAATTAGAAAACGTAAGTGGAAATAATTGACTTCCTAGAAAAACAAATTACAGAATTGGTGCAAGACAAAGTTGACTGCAGTGATAGATCAGTAACCATAATATAAAATCAAAAAGGAAATTTTAAGAACTTAACTCCACATAAGTGCTAGTCCTAGATGATTTTACATGTTTAACTTTATTTTTAATATATTGTATTGATTTTTCACAGAGAGGAAGGGAGAGGGGTAGAGAATCAGAAACATCGATGAGAGAGAAACATTGATCAGCTGCCTCCTGCACGCCCCCTACTGGGGATGTGCCTGCAACCAAGGTACATTCCCTTGACCGGAATCGAACCTGGGACCTTTCAGTCTGCAGGCCAATGCTCTATCCACTGAGCCAAACCAGTTTCGGCACATGTTTGCTTTTTAAAATATTCAAGTAAAAGACACTTTATGTGTTAGTTGACTTATTCTGGAGATTAGAAAAAGGCGTAAAACTCTTCAGTTTACATAATTCTGATATCAAAAGTTAAATAAAGGAAAAAAGAAAACTGGAGACCAATTTTACATATGAATATGGATACAAAACTCCAATGTAAAATAGTAATTCAGGATTATGTTAAAAAATATACACAATTGATAGACAAATTTACTCCCAGAAGTGTAAAAATGGTTCTCATTGGGAATTGAGTATACTAATGTATAAAAAGGGAAAACCCGTACGATCATCCTGAATAGTATCATCAATAAATTTAACAAACCATAGGAGCATTCTGCATTATTCTTCCTTCAGACATAATGACAATACTATGTGTCAGACACTTCACATGGACAATAAGATCTTCATAACAATCCTACAAAGTAGCTGTTACTGGTATGTTCCTTTTATAGGTGAGGAAACTGAGGTACAATATAATTTTCCTTCCCAAGGTCATGCAGTTAGAGATGGAACCAGCATTTGAACTTAGGCAGTTTCAATGTGCTTATTCATTCCGCCATTCTGCCTATTTTTGTTCATCACTGAAGGAATAAAAGCTTACTTAATACTATGGTGAAAAGGTAAGATATTCATGAGAATACAACAGCGAACATTATTTGTTCATGCTGGTAGGGTGAACAAACCCTACCGGGAATGTCATAAAATTCAGGACAAGAATTGTCCTCTCATTATTTTAGTGGTTCTAGCCAATGCAGGTGTGTAAGAAAAAAAATCCAGGATGAGGTCAGATGATTAGCAATTTAATTCCAACTCTAGCCTTAATACCCCCTTGCTGTGGAACATAACATATCACAGGAATTGGAGTGTGACTTTCTTTGGGATACCATTATTCTGCCTACGAGAGTACCCTTGGAAATACTATTACCTAAGAAAAGAATATGAGGATTAGAAGAATGATTGCCACCAAAATGCATAATAGTGAGAGATGAATCTGCCTTGCATTTTGGTTTATTTTCAGGAATTAAATCCAGACAGAAAAGATGAAGTCTGGGAGGAATATGTTTTACACATATTATATATATGACAAAGTTGAAATTAGATGCTCTAGATTTTCTCTAACATTTTCTTAACTCTGGGTTCTCTGCACAGTTACAAATTACTTCTCATATTCTGAAATTCTATCTTGGGGCATATACTACATATATAGTAGAGAGATCGTAAGTGTGTGATTTTTGATTCAAGGAGTCATTTCACAGTTAGCCAATATTGGTTTGCTATGTGAATGCATGTTACTGAGGTTTGCATTAAGCAATTCAAGGTGCATATTTGTCATTAGTTAGTACAATTTAGTTAGTCTAATTAGTTAGTCTAATTAGTTAGTATAATTTTGGCTGTGGTGCTCCATAATGTGCTCACTTATGTCAAATTGTGCACTTACAGTCTCTGAGGTGACTATAATATTAAATCTATTATCTATTTTTTTCTCACAATGGAAAATATTTGTTAAATTTTCTGTGACTCACTCAAATGGGCATTTATTTACTAATGGCCAATGTTTTCAGTTATTTTTAGAAAGCATTTAAAATTATCAGAGTTAAGCTTAAGTGTTCTCTTTTTCCCTGGAATTAATTATCTAGAGCCTTCCCTGTGGAGTAGCCACTGTCCACATGAGGCATAAAGCCCTTGAAATACGGCTAGTCCTAATTGCGACGTGTAAAATTAACACTGGTTTTGAAAACAGTACAAAAAGTAATGTAAAAATACCCCAATTATTTTTATATTGGTTATGTGTTGAAATGGTATTTTGGATAGACTAGGTTAAATAAAATATATTAAAACAAATTTCCCTCTTTTTGTCTTTTTAATGTGGCCAACAGAAAATTTAACTTTATATCAGTAGCTCACATTATTCAGGACCCATTTGACCCATATGCGACACTTTTAGCCCACGACAATAAAATTATATAATCACTATAGAAGATGAGGACTTACGTTATAGAAGAGAGAGAGTTTGCCACCGGCGCCAGCAGTGACACTAGACACCGAGAATTGCAGTGGAGAAATATTGGCTGTTTTATTATGAATGGCACCATCCAGGACAATGGGAAGCTAATGCTCAAAAGCCCAGCTGCCCAATGGCCTATAGGTTATAGGTTATATAGGGCAAAATCGTAAGACACTGTGGGTTTGGGGTTTGGGTCGTGCTGGGAGCTGATTGGTTGGAGATGAGATAAAGTTAATGAATCATTTCTTAAGGCGTTGAGGACAGTTCTGAGATCTGTTCTGGGGTCCCTCTGTCTGGTTTCATGGGAAAGTAGACAGGGGTCATTCTACCTTAGAGCAGTTGAAACATACGTAGGTCAAGATGTTGTCTTTAGCCTGGATCCTGTGCTATTAGTTAGATCCAGCAACTGTCTTCTGCTGCCTCAGTGGCTCCTGATTATGGGGGAAAAGGCTAGATCTCTGATGGACAGACACATATGTGGGGATAAGAGAGAGAGAGAGAGAGAGAGAGAGAGATAGGGGAGGGGGGAAGGAGGGATGACTTTTAGAGCTAGGATTTAAATTTTTTAAAAATATATATTTTATTGATTTTTCACAGAGAGGAAGGGAGAGGAATAGAAAATCAGAAACATCAATGAGAGAGAGAGACATCAATCAGCCGCCTCCTGCACGCCCCCTACTGGAGTTGTGCTCGCAACCATTGTACATGCCCCCGAGCGGAATTGAACCTGGGACCCTTCAGTCTGCAGGCCAACACTCTATCCACTGAGCCAAACCAGTCTCGGCTAGAGCTAGTATTTAAAGACAACTTTAATCAAACTCATAAGTATCCTCAGTTTCACTTATAATACTCAATAGCTCGTGCACACCTGTCCAATTCTTGCAAACATGGGAACGGAATATTAAGATACAAATAGAAGAATATAGGGACTTGGTGTTGCATGCTTGAAGTGATCTGATTTGTCAGAAGACATTCCTACATATTCTGACCTGGCCTGCGGCACTCAATGCACATTCTGTGTGAGTTTCCGTATCCGAAGCCCTGGAGTGATCTCAAGTGTCATGAGCCAGAGGAGAATTAAGAAATGCTGAACACTCTAATATTGCTCCCAATGAATATTTCCCATAGGTTGGTAGAAAGCATAATGACGATCAATTCGTGGAGTAGCTGTGCCTAAATCTTACTTGCTATATATATGAATATTGGCCCAACAAACTCAGGTTTTTTATTTATTTAGGAATAATCTTATTTAATATGTGAAAACTCTGACTAATGAATGCATGGTCACTTGCAAGTTCTGTGGAAAACCTGTTTTGTTTATATTTGTTTTAAAACATGCTAATCCAATATGTTATATTAGTACAAACAGATTCATAAAGGAAATGGAATCTTCGGTCATTGGGGATTTCTGATGAGCATTCATTCCGGGCACGATTTCTCACATGAAAAATTTAAAAATATTGACAAGTAGGTGGAGGAGATGAGATGGTGTGCATGTTACAGTAAGACTGAGGATGCCCAGTAAGTGTGGCTCAGTGGTTGAGCATCTACCTATGAGCCAGGAGGTCATGGTACGATTCTCCAGTCAGGACACATGCCTGGGTTGCAGGCTCGATCTTGGGGGGTTGGGGGTTGAGGAGGAGAAGGAGGGGTACACAGAAAGCAGCCAGTCAGTGATTCCCTCTCATCACTGATGTTTCAATCTCTCTCTCCCTCTCCCTTCCTCTCTGCAATCAAAATTAATAAAAAATATATTAAAGACCAAGGATGTATAAATTGCCTTTTTAAAATAAAATGTAATGAATTATTTAAAACTTTTTGAGACATCCCTTCAAGGTACTTAGAACTCTTGCATTTTATAGAACAGCCTTAAGTTCACACAGATCCCCTTTTTAAGTTCGAGGATTATCAAAGAGAAACGAGAGGAGGGCAGTGCGAAAAGCTGGAATGGTATTAGCTCACTGATTGAGCTTTTAAACATCAAGGTTTATTTAAAGGAAACCTATAATTGGAAGTTTTGGGTCTGGCTTATTTATAGTGTTTAAAATGTGTGTGTATGCTCTATGAATATATGGATATGTGCCTAAAGGCTCTGGTAATAGGTGCAGTCAAATATATTTATATACAAATGCTAAATTTCTATTCTAAACCTCCTTGTTTTTCTTTTTTTTTTTTTAAAGTCTATCTGCTTCCATTCTGTTTAGGAAATGAGAAATACATTAGAGATATTTTTCATGCTATTATAATGAATTCCTTGTTTTTCTGGTAATGGGGGAACTGAGATGGTATAGGTAAATGAAATCTATCGACCTAGGATCTATTTTAGTTATGAATATCCATATCTTTCCTTCCTAAATATTTATGAGGTCTCATAACATACAGGAAATTTCAAAAATAATTTGAGTTAATTTACAGTACTTCCTCATTTTTTTTTTCTATCCTGTGCCAGAGGTATTCCTGAGCAACCTAGTTGCTTTAAAGCAGTGGTTCTCAACCTTCCTAATACCTCGACCCTTTAAGGCAGATCCTCATGTGGTGGTGACCCCCAACCATAAAATTATTTCCGTTGCTACTTCATCACTGTAATTTTGCTACTGTTATGAACTGTAATGTAAATATCTGATATGCAGGATGTATTTTCATTGTGACAAATTGAACATAATTAAAGCATAGTGATTAATCACAAAACCAATATGTAATTATATATTGTGAAATATTTATTTCTGATTACAAATAAATGAAATTTTGTCTTGAATCATGGTGTAGCATCGGTAACAGTCTTCATATGACAACAGTAAACTACATTGCTACACTTTGCTACACCGAGGAGCGGTGTGTTGGTTCCTAAGACCATGGGAAATAGGTGTTTTCCGCTGGTCTTAGGCGATCCCTGTGAAAGGGTCCTTCAACCCTCAAAGGGGTCTTGACCCACAGGTTGAGAACCGCTGCTTTAAAGGAAACTTGCCTTTTCCCACAAGACACTGCTGCTCTCACGGAGATATCTCAGCATCCATGCATTTCCCTTATGGTGGGAGCCTTTGACTTTTAGCCTATCATGTGGACACCATTCCCCAGGTTTTATTTTAGACATGCCTATTGGAATTTCTCCCTCTTCTTTACCCACCACTGTATCCCTACTCGTCCACATTTCTTTGTTTCTTCCTGAGACTGTAAAAAACACTGTAAAAACAGGCGGTGAACCTGACTCCCTGCAACCAGTTTGTTCACTGTTTCCCTTGCAGCTCTCACTAGAGTCCTCATGACCTGGTCACGGCAGAAACATGCTTAATATCTCTGTGATGATCCTCCAGCTCCAAGTTGCCTATGGAATCAAGACTAAGTTTCTTGACATGTTATAAGGCTCTTCACAACCTAGAGCAAACCTATGCTTTTCTCCCCTTGTATTTTATTGTCTTTCTTGTTTTCCTTGAAGAGTTACATGATAATTTTGACTGTTCAAACAATTTAGAGGTGAATAATGTATTTTTGCATGCATTTTTCTATGTTAATACAAATCTTTCTCATCTGTACATTGAGAATAAGAATACTATCTGTTAATCCTGTAAGTTCATGCTGACCAATGTCACCCCAGTCAATTCAATTAGAAAAAAAGAATAGCATCTGTTTTATAGTTGTACTAAAATTGCATGAAATTGGTGCATAGAGCAGGGTTGTCCCTCACCCCAGCCTGCAACCTCTCTAATCTGGGACCCCTTGAGGGATGTCTAACTGCCCATTTAGGCTCAACTGGGATAAGGCCTAAAAAGGCAGTTGGACATCCTTCTCAAAATCCAGGACTGCTGGCACCCAATCAATCACCTGCCTCTGCCTGATTGCCCCTAACTGCTTCTGCCTGCCAGCCTGATCACCCCCTAACCATTCCCTTGCGAGCCTGATGGACACCTAACTGCTCCCTGGCTGGCCAAATTGCCCCTAACTGATCTCTCCTGCTGGCCTGGTCACCCCTAACTGCCCTCCCCTGCAGGCAGGGTCCCTCCCAACTGCCCTCTCCTACAGGCCTGGGTTCCCCTCAACTCCCCTCCCTTGCTAGCTTGGTCAGTCCCTATTTACCTCCTCTACTGGCATGGTCACCCCTAACTGTCCACAACTGCCCTCACCTGCTGGCCATCTTGTGGCAGCCATCTTGTGTCCACATGGGGGCAGCCATCTTTGACCACATGAGGGCGGCCATCTTGTGTCTTGGAGTGATGGTCAATTTGCATATGTTTCTTTTATTAGATAAGATGGATATAAATGACTTAATACATATATATAAAATATTTAGGATATTAACATACACAATATTCTGCAACTTGCTTTTTTTTGTTTGTTTGTTTTAATCCTTAACTGAGAATATGTTTAGAGAGAGAGAGAGAAGAGAAAAACATCGATTGGTTGCCTCCTGTATACATCTTGATTAGGAATCAAACTCTCAACCGATGTATGTACTCAGTGTACCCAGCTACCTGGTCAGGGCTCTGATTCATTTTAAAGTTAATTTTTTGTATGTGGCAAGGTATGGATCAAAACTCTTTTTATTTATTTTGGCCTAAGGATATTCATTTGTTCCAGAACAATTTTTTTGCTAAGTCATTTCCTTAATGAATTGCCATTGTACCTTTGTAAGAAATCAATTGCATATGTGTGTAAAAGTCTAAATTGACTTTCTGTTCCTTCATTCTGTTTTGTTGATGTGTCTTTCCTCCAATACCAAGCTATCTGTCTTGTTTACTAGAGCTTTATTATCGCCTTAAAATCAGGTAGTGTTCATTTGCAACAACATGGGTAGACCTAGGGGGTATTATGCTAAGGAAATAAGTCATACAGAGAAAGGAAAATACCATATCTTTTCACCTGTATGCAGAATGTAAAGAACAAAATAAATGAACAAACAAAACAGAAACAGACTCATAGATACAGAGAACAAACTGAGAGTGGCTGGATGGGAGAGGGGGTTGGAGTGCAGTAGCCATGTGAAGAAGGTGGAGGGATTCAGAGGCTGTGAAACAGTCATGGAAATGTAAAGAACAGGATAGGGGAAATACTCAATAATATTGTAATAACTACGTATGGTGCCAGGTGGGTACTAGACCTTTCTGGAGGATCGCTCCGTAACTTATGTAATTATCTAACCACTCTGCTGTACATCTGAAACAAATCCTATATAATAAAAGAGAAACATGCAAATTGACTGTACCTCTGCTACTCCCACAAGCCATGCCCACCAGCCAATTGGGAACAAGTACGCAAATTAACCCAATCAAGATGGCAGTTAATTTGCATATCCAGGCACAGAACAAAGACTGAAGACAGTGTAGAAGGAAGCCAAATGCTGTGAAAGGAAGCGAAGCTGTGGAGAAGCAAGCAAGCTGGGCAGTGGAGAAGGGAGGGAAGCAGAAAGCCCTATTCTTGCAGGAATCTTCCTGCAGCAAGCCTCTAGTATAAAATAGTATGGCATGTCAACTGTAATTGAAACTGAAAAAAGTTACCCTTTAAATTAAATTTTGAATAAGTACATTCTATTCATTTTTACTGTCCCACCTTAGTTTAATTCAGTTATGATCTCTCATCGGGAACAGCTGTTTAGTTCTCAGATAAACCTGCATGTTCTCTGGTACTTCAGGTATCTTACTACTTTGTAACTGTGAGTTTATATGTTTATACCCTGTTCTTGTAAAGGAAGACCTTGAATGATGATTTTCTACTCAGTGCCTAGTTAAATATGTAAAGTGCAGTTGGGGTACAGCCAATATTTTGCAAGTACATGAATTAACTTGTTATTAGATGTTAGTTTGGATGGCTTTAATGTCATCGTGAACATTAGATAAAGTCATTTTTTGGTTTACTTTTGGAAAAGTGTCTTTCAATGCCTTGTTTACTCAATAGCTAAAAATAATTCCTGTAATTTTAGTGATCAAGGTTACGATGGATTCTTTTATATAGTTACATGTTGTCTCCAGGATATTCTTCCCATAATGCAAAAATAATCCTAAAAGTGACATTAATCAGTGCCATTTCAGAATAGTGTGTTAAACGAGAAGAGGCAGGTCTCATAAATCTTTAGTCTTTAGTCTATAATATGGTATCTGAATGTAAATTGCTTCCAATATTTGAGTAATGGTATCAAGTAATAGGGAAAGGTTGGATCTAGATTTTTTAAAAAAATGTATTTTTATTGATTTCAGAGAGGAAGGGAGAAGAAGAGAGAGATAGAAACATCAATAATGAGAGAGACTCACTGATCCGCTGCCTACTACACGCCCCCTACTGGGGATTGAGCCTGCAACTTGGGCATGTGTCCTTGACATGAATCGAACCTGGGACCTTTCAGTCTGCAGACAGACGCTCTTTCCACTGAGCCAAATGGGCTTGGGTGGACCCAGATTTTAATATATGGCCGAGGCCTGCATTTGCTAATAATTTCTGGAGGTAGTTATATTCCCTAATAATTTCCTTGAATCAAATAAATGAAGTTATTGCTCTGAGGGAGGTGTATGAAAGACGGCAGTCATGTTTTTCACGTGACTAGACTTTTCATATGCCACAGGTCGCTGTTTTCTAAAGCATGATTCTGCTCAACCGCTAACTCTGCCCTTGTGCTCTATTTGCAGCATCTGGCGAGGCCCCAATGTGAACTGCACAGACAGTTCGGGTTACACTGCTTTACACCATGCGGCCTTAAATGGACATAAGTAAGTGCCACTTATTTGGACTGGAATCCTTGTGTATTTCCTTACATGTGATGGAGTTAGTTATGTCTGACGGTAGCTTTCTCATGTTGCCATGAGTCCCCCGGGCTTACAGAAACTTGGAGAGGCATCAGGTAGCAACACCTACACGTTGAACTTGGTACGAATGTCGCTGAGGATGATTATGTGCAGAGCGTAAACTTAGAGACCCGCTCTAAACTAGTCAGATGTCACATAGGGAGAATGAAAGAAGTGACAGGACATGCCAGTGAGGTGTAGCTTTGGGGAGGGAATGGGATCAAACCACTCCCGCCCTACCTTTTTTGGTGTCTTCACCTAACATGGAATTATTCACTAGGAGCAAAATCTTAATAGATTCTTGCTGTTATAAGCCACGGACACTTACACAAACCACTTCAAAATCCTTCAAATGTCGCTAACGTGCCTTTTCTTTTGTCATTCACGATGGTCTTTCTGGTTTTAAACTTGTGCAACCTATGGAATTATGCTTCAAAGAATGTGATAGTCTACAGTATGAAGAGCGAAAGAATGTGTAACCATAGCAACCATTTCATCCCCAGTGTTTTCGCTAGGTAATCTCCTGGGTTAGTGACAGTCAGAGTGTGAGGCGTTCTCCGAATGATTCAGATGAAAAGTGACACCTCTCATCGGAGAGGAAAGGAGAAGCAGAGAGAGAGAGAAACATCCATGATGAGAAAGAATCATTGGCCAGCTGCCTCCTGCACACCCCGCACTGGGGATCGAGCCCACGACCCAGACATGTGCCCTGACCGGGCCATACGTCGACACTAAACCACTGAACCATGCCGGCCAGGCTTACTTTAGTTTTTTAAAGTTGATAATTATTGCCTTAAAATTCTACTTACTTTTTGTTTTCCCACTTTTTTTTTTTAACTTTGAATTGAGACACAAGGGACTTAGTCATATTTGATCACATTTTATGGCCTTAAAAGTTCTCACACAGGAAACTTACAATTTTTTAAAATTATTTTTCACTATATCTTTTACTTATCTTAAAAAATGATTGCATAAATCTAACATTATTCTCTTTGGAGAGCCATCTGAATTACATAAAATATCATAAACTTAATGTTTCATCACTAGGATACTTAGTACCAGTTATTTCCCAATTACCATATTTTCCGACGTATAAGACGACTTTTTAACCCAGGAAAATCTTCTCAAAAGTTGGGGGTCGTCTTATATGCCAGAAAATATGGTATATATATATTTTTCATCCACTCCCTCTTTTATATCATCTTACGTCATCTAACTTAGAACTGTTTTATTTTGCCAGGTCTTTCTCAACTATATCACTGTTCTTCTGTAGAGTGGAATATGTGTTCAGATCCTTACGATCTGAATCTTTTAAAGGAGTTACTATTGCCAAGACCGGTTTGGCTCAGTGGATAGAGCTTCGGCCTGCAGACTGAAAAGTCCCAGGTTCAATTCCGGTGGGGGGCATGTACCTTGCTTGCCGGCACATCTCCACTGTGGGGTGTGCAGGAGGAAGCAGATCGATGTCTCTCTTTCATCTATGTTTCTGACTTTCTATCCTTCTCCCTTCCTCGCTGTAAAAAATCAATAAAATATATATTAAAAATAAAGATATAAAGGAGTTACTATTTATTTTTCGTTGTGCCATATACAACATGGCTCATCAGGAATGAAGCCAGATTTAATCAGCCCCAAGTACACAATGCTGGCGGCCTCTCTGGCCATCTTAGGTTTGGGTTTTGGGAAGTTCCAGTTGGGAACACCAGGTGACAAATAACTGACCTAAGATCTGAGGCCTGACCATGTGACCTATTCTACTTTTTTCTTTCATCTCAGCTTGCCAATATAACCACTTCTCAAAAGAATGTTGTCCCCAAATGATTAGCATTCACATCCCTCCTTGATTTTCAATGTTTAGTAAATGTTAATGATGTATCCACAAAGGCCTATGAAATTCTAATTATTGAGATGTATTGCATTGTGGTTCAATGCATAATTTTTAGTTTCTGTTGGCAACGTACAAAGTGAACCTAATTTAAATGCATTGAATAGCATTTATTAAGATCATCATAAAGAGATACCTAGATATCTTTTAAGACCTCTCTAATTGCAGATATTCTCTGAGAATTTTATCTTTGCTTTGCTTATCTGGAGATCTCATTGACCTTTTTAACATTTTCTAGAGAGAATGTTATTCAATAGGCATTGGAAAAAAAAAAACAGGAAATTTCTTTTTTTTTTAAATAAAATTTTAAAAAATATATATTTGATTGATTTTTTACAGAGAGGGATAGAAAGTCAGAAACATCGATGAGAGAGAGAGAGACATCGATCATCTGCCTCTTGCCCGCAACCGAATCGAACCTGGGACCTTTCAATCCACAGGCCGACACTCTGTCCACTGAGCCAAACTGGTTTTGTTGAAAAAAGGCAGGAAATTTCTAATCCTGTTTTTCCATCTCTGTTAGTTATGTGACCTTGAGCCATTTACTTTACCTCTCTATGCCTCAGTTTAATATACTGTATATTTTTCTTTGTTTTTCCCAATGATAATATTTTGTGGCATATTGTTTTGGTATTATTTGTGGATCAGTTATGATGCTGCAACTCTAAAATTTGGATTTGCATCTAAAGCAGTGGTTCTCAACCTTTCTAATGCCGCAACCCTTTAATACAGTTCTTCATGTTGTGGTGACCCCCAGCCATAAAATCATCTTCATTGCTACTTCATAACTGTAATTTTGCTACTGTTGTGAATTGTAATGTAAATATCTGTGTTTTCCGAGGGCCTTAGGCGACCATGCTAGCAGTTCTCATCCTCTTGAGAACCATTTCTGTAGAGCCTAAGACCCTCAGAAAACACAGATATTTACATTACAATTCATAACAGTAGCAAAATTACAGTTATGAAGTAGCAACGAAAGTAATTTTATGGTTGGGGATCACCACAACATGAGGAACTGTATTAAAGGGTTGCGGCATCAGAAAGGTTGAGAACTACTGATCTAAAGTATAAGATTGCCCTATTCTAAATTATTTAAATTACCCATGGACTTTGAAAATTGGAGATCATTTATTTCACCTTACCCTTCTCACTTCCCTCATTTATAGATGGAGAAATAAGGCCATTCTGGATAAGTGACTGAGCGGCTACTTAGATATTAAGGTGGGGTTGTGTTTAGAGTCTAAGTGTTGTAGTTGAAAGTGTATGATTTTACCAACGCTCTACATTATCTCCTTTTTTTTTGTTCCACATGCACAGTTTCCTACACTCTCGCTGGCTTTTCTCTGTCTGTCCCATTGTGCATTTCTGGGCTGCCTCCCATTATCATCAACTAGGATGCTCACACGGAATGCTAATTTTACTATTGTCTCAAGACATTTGAAGGAGAAAAAAAATGTCAGAGAATATATCTCAGAGCCAGAGAAGCAGGTTTTTCTTTTCTTTGCCTTTGCTATTCTCACTTAGCATAGGTAATGAACTATTGACTGTGTTGTGTTTTTTTCCAAGCAAGCCTTAGCAGTCAGCATGGAAACACATCATTTCCACCTGGGTTGCTATTGTTGTTGTAGTCACCAGCTCTAGATTGTTTCCAAAAACACTGTGACTTTTAGGCTGAAGTTTATGATGTGACAGAAGACCGGGGAGGGGGGGGGGAGGAGAAAGCAAGCCATGCTTAGAGAAAGGGAGTTACATTTATTAAGCGCAGGGCCAGAGAAAAATGTCTTTCAAATTCTGGGCCCCCTCACATGGAGGAAACGTTTTCTATTTATGCTTTTCCTAGCTCTTTTGTCTCCCAAATTTGGAATGAGACCTCCAGGCCCTCTGGGAAAGAAGGCCTATGGGCTGGGAAGGGGCCATGAGACCACATCTCAAGGCCTGGCCTGGTCTCAGCACTGACAATTCTGTCTGGGGCATAGTCCACGGCCTCTCTGGAATGGGAGCAGTATTATTTTTCTTATTATGTAAGCAAGCAAGTGTTTACAGAAGCCAAACATAGGGTTAAAATTTCAAACAGCAGTTTTTATATAAGATGGGTACTTCATTCCCCACTGGTTTTATGTACGTGAGTCAAATCATTGACTCTTTTGGGTCATTGTTGGTGAGGGAGTTATATTGACCCTTGAGAACTATAAGCTGACAGAATTAATTCTCTGATGAATAAAGTCAGTGGGTCTGTTTATAAGATAAGGGCCTGGAATGAGGGCTAGGACTAATCTTTAGAGGGTCCGAAGAGTCCTGGACTCTATTTGGCCTGGGCTGTCTTAAGCCAGATGTGATGAAGCCACATTGGGATACCATTGACCTTGACTGTTGTGGAGGTGGTCCTTTCCAGGTAAAAGTCAGTCCTGTGTGGCAAATTTCTTTACCTAAACAGAGTCACCAGGGTAAAAGGATGGACTGGATCAGAAGTTGGTATAGGCAGAGTACCTTGGACATGCTTCTGGACTGCTTTCTGGGTGGACTGTAAAAGCTGTAAGAACTTGAGTAAAGATTGGTTATGGATTTCAGCTTTTCTAGATTGGGTTTCCATGTAAGCTGGTGAGGTGGGTAGGTCAGGGTTTGGAAGAGTCACTAGAATCTGTAGAAGCCCCACTGGTTTTAGGCAGCCTCCTGGCCTGCTTCATCTGCAGCCTCATTCCCTCTTGTTTCTGGAGAGTCTCCTTTTCCCACATAGGTAGAGATGGAAAGACTTAATTACATCTGGTAGTGCTAGCTCTACTCATATCTGTCTAACTGCCTAATATATCACCTCAAGGATCCTGGCTCTGAATTCTTTTAGGGAAAATGGTCATCGGTGGGCTCTTCTAGCTACTTCCTGCTGAGGCGGGTCAGAGGTTTCTCTCAGAGCCAAGAGATCCTTGCTGTCAGTCAGAGGGACAGAGAGGCCTGGGCACAGAAGGAGGTGGGCTTGTGACCTGGAGGAGACAAACTGTAACAAATGATCTGATAGAAGGAAAGAAAACCTTTCAGTTTTAATAACTTCTATTGAAATAGAATTTTTCTCCTCAAAATTACCCCCATATTTATCAAAAGAGCCAGGTCAAAACTAATTTATCTATTGTATTTAATTTGGCCTGATTGTTTGCATAAACATAACAAGAA
>PVJN01005512.1:0-81851 GCA_004026805.1 Lasiurus borealis | reverse complement strand
TACATTTCTGACTGTTTTTTAAACTGCGAAATTACTGAGACATTGACATCAATTTTAACACATCCTGAAAATTTGCAGCAGAATTGAGTTTCTCTAGTCAGTATTTGCATTAGAATATCTGATTATACGGGCTTACCAACCCAAAACACCAGGGCAAAATAACAACACGGTAAGGACCGGTTTCGTTTTCCCTGGTAGTTGGGCAGGCCAATAACACAGTACAATTCCTTGGTATTTCTTTTGTTTTCCAGGAATGTGTTTGCAGGTTGAAAGCCCACATGCTATGAAAGAATTCCATCAAAATGTATAGATGAGGAATAATCTCAACTGTTCACTCACTAGGATTTTATAATATTAGATGTTCTTAACTTTCACTTTTCAAGAACCATCGTTTGCCTCCTAGCTCACTACAGTCATCTGATGCCATATTTGTTTTTTGATTCCCATGCCTGGTACATAGTAAGCATTCAGTAAATATTGGTTGAACGAATCAGTAATCGCCTTACAATAACTGAGTAAGGTAACCTACTTAAATTACTCCTAAAATTAAATACAATCCAAATAAGTGAACCGTAAAGAAAAAGTCCACTCCTTCTCCCCCTGCCACCTGTCTCGACCCAATTACTCCTTATAGATACAAATGGGTAGATCGTCGGTATTTCTGTCTGGTTTCAGAGAGCATCGCTAAAGTGCTGTGTGGGATTCTCCCTGGTGGAATTCTGCCTCCCTAGCATTTCAGCCAGGGTTGCCAAAGCGGTAGGGCTATTTTAAGACCCGTGCCCGGGGGCCATTCATTGACTAATAAGGAGGCCACCCTGATTACATGGCCTTGAACTTTCTGCTTGTGTATCGGGTGTTATGTAGGATATGAAATTAAGAGCTGAGAAGTCTGGATTCTAATCTACATTCTGCCTAACATGCCATTTAGAAAAAAAATACTTTTCTTCAGTGATCAAGTCGAACCTCCAAGTGGACTGCTGACTCCAGAATTCTATTGATTAGTGACTGGTATATGTCTCTTTACCACCTCCACCCTCTTCGCCTTTCTTGCTTTAAATGTTCTCTTGTTTTTACTTTTATTTGCACTCCTTTTTTCCTCTTGACATTCCCAGCATCCATTCATCCATCCAGGGCGTGTGTATTAAGCGTGTATTATGCGCCAGGCACTATGTGCAAAGAAATAACACCAAGTGGCCATATATTGCTTCTTGGTTACCTGGTGCCAGAGATGGGGAGTGGGTAGCCAGGAGAGAATACTATCTTCGAATCATCCACTTTGATGTATGTGCCACCGGGTGATAGATGTAGTATGTAAATAGGAGTGGCCGGACCAGATGCCTTTCATCATTTTTACCTGCAAATACTGCCAGAAATAAAATCTTCCATGCAGAATATCCAACAACCCATACCATTGTTCTAAGTATCTATTATTTACAATTGTTTTCAGGCCAGTATTATGTTGATTCTGAAGCCATAGTGAAAACAGTTAGGAGTCATTCTTTCCATAGGTCCTTACCTTTGTCTTTTAAGATTTGAAAAGAAATGTGAGTCTCACAGTAGAGTGTTATGATATCACAGTTATGATATTATGATTGTTAGTTTATCGGTAGACACTCAGTTTTTAAAATATGTCAGGACATATCTTCATTGGTGTGAGGCCGATGGGTGTTCACGTTTAGGATGGAAGCTTAGGGGGGCAATCATGAAATGGGGATTCCTGGGGACCCAGGAAGGTCCCCAAGTTAGGAGAGAGAACCATCTTACCCAATAATAGAGAAACATGTAAATTGACTGTACCTCTGCTACACCCACAGCCAATCAGAGCGAGTATGCAAATTAACCCAACAAATAGGGAGGTTAATTTACATACATACCTGGGTTTCAGGAACCTCCTCAGCACTCAGGTCACTCCCAGCCGGCCATTGGAGGAGCTGAGCCTGTGATCAGAGGGGTAGGGGAGCGGGTGGGGGGTACACACTTCCCATCTGTAGCCTCAGTGGAAGCTGTTGATCAGTGTACTTACCTCTCTCTTTCTCTCCCTCTTTCTTTCTGATCTTCGCCATCAGCCAGGCTTTTCTTTCTCTCCTGGCCTCCACAGGGGCTACTGTTAAGCCCCGCCTCTTTGCTCAGGCCCAGAGATAGGCCTGGAGATGCTGATTGGCATAGGAACCAATCAGAACCAAAGATGGGTGCTGTGGGAAACCAATGGCTGTCTAGCAGGCAGAGCTATTGACGCTGACTGGCATAGTAACCGACCAATGAGAACCAAATCTGGGTGCTGTGGGGAGCCAATGGCTGCCTAGGAGATGAAGCTTTGGACGCTGGCATAGAAACTGACCAATCAGAACCAAATTTGCCAGTAGAGGAGGGCAGTTAGTGTCCACAACAGGCCTGCAGGGGAGGGCAGTTAGGGGTGATCAGCTGGCAGGCAGAGGCAATTAGGGGCAATCAGGCAGGCAGGTAGGTGAGCAGTTAGGAGCCAGTGGTCCCAGATTGTAAGAGGGATGTCTGACTGCCGGTTTAGGCCCGATCTCTGGCATCAGGCCTAAATGGTACTCGGACATCCTGCAAGGGGTCCCCAATTGGAGAGGGTGCAGGCTGAGTTGAGGGAATCCCCCCTCTGTGCACGAATTTTGTGCACCAGGCCTCTAGTGTTTTTATGTTAGCTGATCCAATGCATTCATTGCATTCTTCTGTTATCACTTGCACATTCCTCTGTTTATGCTTTGTTGTGGTGGTGGTGATTTTCACATCATTCTACCCCATTAAGTGTGAACTGCTACACATTGGGAACACGCCATATTCTTCATATCTTCACGGTGCCTGCCACATGGTTGGCGCTCTGTGATCTTTGTCGGATTTAATTATAATCCTACCTCTGATGTAAAATCTGTGTCCACAGGCAAACCGTTTAGCCTTTCTGAGAGAGTTCATTTTCATCAGTATTTCCAAGAAGAAGAAGAAAGAATGGAGACTCAATCCATGGATGAATGAAAGGAGCTGCAAAACTCTTCCTTTGCTTCCATGGGCATATTGTAAACTCCTCCTCACCTCTCCAGCTCAGCCCCAAGTGAGATCAAGATTCTCTGATGGGGCCGTGATAGTTCTCAACTTCCCGAGTTTTGTCCAGTGCTTGGAGTTCGTGATGAAGGACTCATAGAATGGGGAGGGATTGTGCACACATGATCCCTTCTGCATCCGTACATGTAATCAGAGTCAGTCTGCTCATCAAACCATCAACACACTCTTTCCCACTGCGCTGAGTGTTCTTTTGAAGACTCTCATGCCAAGCTCTGACCTCATTTCTCAAGATGTATCCACAATTTCTAAACAGAATATTTTGGCAAATAGAACACAGCCCCACCATGCAAAATGTTTTTGAATGTTACTTTCCATTTAACACTTACGGACACCACTAAGGTAAAATATGACATGCACACTATAGTGTTAAATGGCATTCCATTGACATTGTCAATACTGAAAGTGGGTTTTCTCCATTAGTTACATGTAGATTTGTTTATCATTAGAGCATAATATTTAGGGTCTCACATAGGAATTTAAAAAAAATAGTTCCTGTATTACGCATTGGTCTCTGCATTGTTTTTATTTTTGTTTTTTAAATATATTTTATTGATTTTTTTAAAGAGAGGAAGGGAGAGGGAGAGTTAGAAACATCAATGAGAGAGAAACGTCAATCAGCTGCCTCCTGCACACCTCCTGTTGCAGATGTGCCCGCAACCAAGGTACATGCCCTTGACTGGAATGGAACCGGAGAGCCTTCAGTCCACAGGCGGAGGTTCTATCCACTGAGCCAAACTGGTCAGGACCCTGCATTGTTTTTAAAGGGAACAAGGAGACAACCTATATACCAGTAGAAATAATACATCAATTCCTCATCTGGATTGACTTAGTAACTTCCCATGAAAAAAGTAAAAAGATTTTTCTTCTCTAACTGGAATCAGGGTTTAAGAGTAAAAATATGAGAAATTAAAAGCATATTCATCCTCATTCCATCTTGCTCTCGCTAAGTAAAGAAAGTTAATGGCTTGTGTTGATGTCTACCTCCATGAAACTAGAGAATTTTTGAAACTGGCCAGAGGATGCTATTTATTATATTCGGGCGGTCCTAGGACACGGTTTGCTTCTTTGTTACTGATGGATCGGTTGTCCGATTTTTGAGAACAGTCCTGCTACCTGCTCGGTGCACCAGACTCTAAAACAAGTCTCCACTCTAATTACATCCAATCGTCTTTAGGGTGAACCCTCATTGAAGTCCATGAAAACACTGCAGACAGTTCAAAAGAAGCTGCATTTTCCTACGGTGCTGAGGAATCAAGAATAATTTTGAATTCACTCTGCCTTTTTCCATCTCACCTTTTTAGAGGCTTGTTGTTGTTATTCTGTTGGTAGGAACCTTAAATATTCTCTCTACTCTGCAGTCTTTTTCCTCCCCCCGCCCCCGCCCAGTATTTGGAGCCTCCAGCTTTGTAATACAGTTTTTCGAATGTGCCATTTTGCTTTCAAACGGGAGTTCAAGGAGGAGATAACAAAAATCCCTAATTAACAATCCTTTGGCTCCGGTGCAGCGTGTACCGTGTTTGCGTTTGTAAGTGGGTATAATATCTACCTATTAAATAATTTGTTTAATCATCTGGTAAGACTTCGAGAGGTCTGTTTGTACTCGCCGTGTACAGCAAATATTTTATTTGTATGTAGATGTCTGGGGAGGGGAGGGAGGGTGGTGGTTTAAGGTTTCAGTCACTTTTCCTGCACCTGAAGAGGAGAATGGGATTTGCCAGTGATAAATGGGGAAGTTGACTAGCTAACTAATAAAGATTTGTCTTAATCAAGTATGATTTGTCAGAACAGGAGCGCACTGGGGTCAGGGCGCGCGCAATGAATTATACAGCATTCACAGGAGGAAAGGACCCGGCACGAGACCTCATCAATATGCTGCCATTACCCACTGCTAATTCATATTCAGAGAGTGCTCCGCGCAGCCGGTCTCTAGGTTGCTGAGCTGTTCACCAGCTTCCTGAGCTTTCTGTTTTTGTGAAGAAGAAGAAGGAAACAAAAAAGAAGTTCCATTATCTTTGGGTATCATCTGGGTTCTCTAGGTGTCTCAGTCCCCAACACTGAATTGATACCAATAATTTGAAGTGTGACTTATTACACTATCTCACGTATATTTATTTAGCACCTACTATGGGGTCTGCAGCATGCTGGACTCCGTGGGGAGGGGACAGATGCACGAGACATGTTCTCTGCTAACAGAGGTTCGATGCTTTCTTATAAGGCTTCAAGTATTGGCTCTAAATCCAAACCTGACTGCAGGAAGAGGAGCCGTCTGCCTTCACATTAAAAATGTCCTCCCAGCCGAAACCGGTTTGGCTCAGTGGATAGAGCGTCGGCCTGTGGACTGAAAGGTCCCAGGTTCGATTCCGGTCAAGGGCACATACCTTGGATGTGGGCACATCCCCAGTGGGGGCCATGCAGGAGGCAGCTGATTGATGTTTCTCTCTCATCGATGTTTCTAACTCTCTATCTCTCTTCTTTCCTCTCTGTAAAAATAATCAATAAAATATTTTTTTTTAAATCCTCCCAGTGAGGATTTCAGAAATTTAAAAAATAACTCTAGCTGTTTCCTGAAGTTTGACTTACATTAAATATATAGAAGATACTTTCTTATTTCTGCTAAGCTTGACTTTCTACCCAACGACTCTCATTCTCATCCGTGTGCATGCTTAATGGCTGTGAGAGGTTAAAAAGGTCCCTTTTTTCCATCTGTTTTTATAAGTCGCTCCTTTGATTGGCGGGGCTTATTGTTTCTTCTCTTCCTATTGACGGAACTTGAACTGCTCGGCGGCAGTCAAGGCCAGCCCATCGGTAGCGAGCAGCCAGCGGTGGGAGGAAGTCCTCCGGGCTCTGGAAGTCCGTCAGCAGAAGGCAGCAGCCCTGTCCTCGGAGTTTCTCTCTGCATAAGTGCCCTCGCAGGCGGCTCTCCGATGAGGTTATAATTCTGACAAACTAGCTCCCTGTCTTTGTTGGGTAGAAAGATATTGGCATCTTCTTTCTTCTTTTCTTTTCTTTTTTTATATATATATTTTTTATTGATTTTTCACAGAGAGGAAGGAGGAGGGATAGAAAGTCAGAAACATCGATGAGAGAGAGACATCAATCAGCCGCCTCCTGCACGCCCCACACTGGAGATGTGCCCGCAACCAAGGTACATGCCCCCAACTGGAATCGAACCCGGGGCCCTTCAGTCCGCAGGCCGACGCTCCATCCACTGAGCCAAACCGGTCTCGGCGGCATCTTCTTTCTTAGTGGAAGAAGCACTGTGGTCGCTGGGGATTTCTTTGCCTCGGGTGGGAACAAGAGCACCCGTTCTGTGACTCAGAGGGGATGTGCAGAGGTTCGGACGTGTGCGGGGGCCGGTGCTGACTTAGAACAACGTCTGAACTTGGGTGTGGGTGAGCCTCCGTGAAGTCCAAGGCCACCACCCTCGTGCGTGACGCGTGACGCCACAGAGGTAATTCCCACGGCAGTGCAGACGGACGGGCGGTGAAAGCAGACCCGAGGCGACCTGATCTTCAGAAAAGGGCGGCCTTCCCATCAGCAGGCATCGCCTCTAGGAGTGTGTAGTCACTGCCTGTCTCACAACAGACGGCGCCTGGAAAGGGATGGGGAACTCTGAAACGGAGGGAAAAGGAGGCAGAAAAAGAGCCTGGGACACAGACCATCATGTGTGAGGCTCTCGTGCCTTAGAAAACTCATCTTACTCTTTTCTTTTTTTCTTTCCCGCAGAAGCAGTCATCTTTACATATTCTCATCTTTGTACTTGGTTTATGACATTCAAAAAGCCATAAAAAGTCTAGCTTCCTTTTTTCGTTACGTGTCTGATCGAAGCGTGGTTTCCAAATGGCCCGGCCGGCACGCCTGTGATGTTGGCCATTTACAGGCTGCTAAAGACACGGTGTGTGCCAGTGACCGGGCCCGTAGGCGCGGGCACGGAGCAGATGTGGGGATTGAATGCTGGCCAACCTTGGGCGAAGGACTTAACCTCTCTGAGCCACACATTCCTGGTCATTAGAAGGGGTTAATAATAACCCACTTCAGAGGGCGGTGGTGTGAAGATTAAATGCAGTATCTGTCAAGTACTTAGCTGGTGCCTGGCATACAATGAAACAGGCCATAAATAGGCGAAAATAAAAATTCTTCCCTAGGGGGAAATATTCATTGCTGTATTTTACACACCGCCTGTAAGCAGTAAACTTTTGTTGGAGATGTATTGAATGAATGAAGTCATTTTTTTCATCACCGCGGGTTGAAGCCTACAAGCCTTTTTTTTCCTCAAAAAGTTCCATCTCGACTTGTTCATACTTACATGGAAGTTTGTTTGTTTTTTAAGACTTGATTTTAGTGGTTCTCTATTAGAGCTTGTTGAGATATAATTAAAAATTCTTCTTAGCATTATGCTAATGAGCTCAATATACAGTCTTACCCATGAAGCCTAATAAATTCTCTATTGTATTTAGAAACAATAGTGGCTTTGTTTTACTCTGTGTTTTAGAAACTCCCAGTGTCACAGTGCTGGCTGAGAAAAGAAACAATAGTAAATATATTTAAAGGAGTTTTAGTAAAAGAAACCTCTAAGTGCATATTTGATTATATATTATCCTTCTGAGGTCACACTGATATTTTTTTATATAAAAGTCCAATGATTCATTTCTTGACTTTGAGCAGCAATTAACATCTGATGAGCAAAATTATTAAAATCTGTATTTATTTAGCCTTTCCTTTAATGTCAGGAGAATAGCCCTGGCCAGTGTGGCTCAGTTGGTTGAGTGTCATCCCAAACACGATAGGATCGCTGGTCAATTATCAGTCAAGCACATGCCCAGGTTGTAGGTTCAGTCCCAGTTGGGGTGCATAGGGAAGGCAACAAATCAATGCCTCTCTCTCTCTTTCTCTCTCTCTCTCTCTCTCTCTCTCTCTCTCTCTCTCTTTCTCTTCCTTCTCTCTCCCTTCCTCTCACCTCCTTTCACTCCAAAATCAATTTTAAAAGTATTTTTTAATAAAGCCAGAAAGATAGCATAAATATTAGGGAATCTTTAGCTTCGTCATATCTTTTACTAAAGGCTTGGTGCATGAAATTTGTGCACAGAGGGCAGGAGGGTGTCCCTCAGCCCAGCCTGCACTCTCTTAATCTGGGACCCCTAGAGGGATGTCCGACTGTTCATTTAGGCCTGATCGCTCTCACAATCCAGGACTGCTGGCTCCCAACTGCCTGCCTTCCTGACTGCCCCTAACTGCTTCTGCCTGCCAGCCTGATTAAAGCCTAACTGCTCCCCTGCCAGCCTGTTTGCCCCTAACTGCCCTCTCCTGACGGCCTGGTCGCTCCTAACTGCCCTCCTCTGCAGGCTTGATCACCCCCAACTGCTCTCCTCTTCTGGCCTGATCACCCACAAATGCCCTCCCTTGCAGATCTGGTCCCTCTCAACTGCCCTCCCCTGCTGGCCATCTTGTGGCCATCTTATGTCCAAATGGGGGTAGGATCTTTGACAACATGGGGGCAACCATCTTGTGTGTTGGAGTGATGGTCAGTCTGCATATTACTCTTTTATTAAATAGGATAGAGGCCTGGTACATAAGTGAGGGCCAGCTGGTTTGCCCTAAAGGGTGTCCAGGATCAGGGTGGGGGTTCCCTTGGGTCGTGGGGTGTCCTGAGCAAGGGGCTTGTGGTGGTTTGCAAGCCAGCCATGCCCTGCGGTGACCCAAGCAGAGGCCCTGGTATCTGGGGTTTATTTATCTTCTATAATTGAAACTTTGTAGCCTGGAGTAGAGCCAAGCTTCCAGCTTGCTCCGTGGCGGCAGCCATTTCTGTTGGGATTTATTTATCTTCTATAATTGAAACTTTGTAGCCTTAAGCAGAGGCCAAGAGAGGCCAGCTCTGCAGAAACTGGGCTTCTTCCATCCCTGGGGATAACCCTAGCCTCCTGCTCTCTCCAGATTCGTGGCTACTGCCATTTTTGTTGGGATTTATGATCTTCTATAATTGAAACTTTGTAGCCTTGAGCGGAGGCCTGGGCCTGCCAGAATGTGTAGAAAGCTTGGCTTCCTCCATTGCCGGGGAAAACCAAGCCTCCCTCCTGCTCACTTGTGGCTGCAGCCATCTTGCTTGGGGTTACTTTGTATACTGGCTCCTGCTTGGCTGGTGGGCATGGCTGGTGGGTGGAGTGGAGTGGTGGTTAATTTGCAAATTACTCTTTTGTTAGATAGGATTATTTTTAGGAAGACAATAATTTAAGGTTGGATCTTTCACTGGCAATATATATATATCAATTTTAAAATTAATACCAAAGTCACTGCACCTTAAAGTTTTGCCAGAATATACCATAAATTCATTTATTTGTTTACCAATTCCCTTGTGTTGGATCCCATTCACTTCTGCCTCTCAAATGTCAGTGTCTCAAAGGGAGGAACCTCTGCTTTAGAGTTGTTCAGGAATCAAATATGTCCATCTTTTTGTCGACTCCATGATACGGTATAAACTTTCCCACACCTCTTTAGGTTTTAGAGTTTTCTGTAGATTGCTCTGGCTTATTTACACGTGTTCCATTAAACTTTACAAAAACAGGCCATGGGATAGATTGGCTGCAGGGCCCTAGTTTGCAGACTCCTGCTCTAGACCAGTGGTTCTCAAAGCATCGTCCCAACAGCAACAGCATCATGTGAGAACTTGTTAGAAATGCAACTTCTGGCCGAGACCGGTTTGGCTCAGTGCATAGAGCATTGGCTTGCGGACTGAAAGGTCCCAGGTTCAATTCCTGTTGGGGGCATGTACCTTGCTTGCGGGCACATCTCCACTGTGGGGTGTGCAGGAGGCGGCTGATCGGTCTCTCTCTCATCGATATTTCTGACTTTCTATCTCCCTTCCTCTCTGTAAAAAATCAATAAAATATATTTTAAAAATAAAAAAAGAAATGCAACTTCTAGGGCCCCAGTCCTGACCTACAGAGTTAGAAGCTGTGGGTATGGAGCCCAAGAATCTTTATTTTCACAGTCTGGCTTACTTCTGTTTATTGATTGATCCATGCCAGTGGTTGGGGGTCACCACAACATGAGGAACTGCATTGAAGGGACGTGGCATTAGGAAGGTTGAGAACCACTGATCTATGCCCTATGAACTTCCACAAAAAGAAGTAACTTATGGTAAAAGATCAGGTAGGCATACCAAGAGCAGAAAATTTTAACCCGGGACAGAGGACAAGCCAGGAAGTAAAGGGGAGATTTGGATCTTCGTGGGATGGGAGAAGGGCTTGCTATGTAAAAAAATCCTAGAATAATGTTGTAAAAATTAAGGATTAGACTCACCAGAGCTTCCTAGAATTCAGGCCAAAGAAGAAAATATGTTGGATTACATAGCTTACATTATCCAATAGTGAAAATGAATTATTTCCTGTATTGTCAAAAAAAAAATTTTTAAATCGGGAAGGGGAAGAAATGTGGTCGTGGTCTTTAAATAAGACACTAAGAAACGTGATGAATCCTATCCTTGAAATCAACTTAACTGAATCAACTTGGAAATATTCCTTGTTTCATAATTCCTTAAGTAAATCTTTCGAATCCCAGAAAACCACAGTTAAAGGGGTAAATTTCTAAAGCAGGGCCAGAGATGTAGTATTATAGAATGCTAAGGAATAGCAGCCAACAATCCTTAACAAAGCGTTTAACTTTACTTCTGGCAATTTTAAGAAAATACATGTCTGAGCCCCACTTCCAGAGATTCTAATTTCATCAGCCTGGAATGAGGTTTACACAACTGTGTTTATTAAAAGTCCTATGAATGTGTCTGATCCAAAACAAAGAAGTTCACCCCAGATGAGAGCCTGTGCCTTTGGCTGTCCCCTTCCCATTTCAGTCCTCTCACTCACTCAGGCTTTTGAGTGGAATAAATGGCAGAGAATTTAAAAATAAGAGACCAGCGGACACTGAAAATGGGTGTTCTCTGTTGTCAAATGAAAAAGACCCAGTGCTAGAGCTCCAGTATGGCAAATAGATCTTGTCTCCTGTGCCCACCCTGATCATTTGGAGCGGATTGCCTGGCACACTGCACGGACAGGGCTAGTTGCAAGCAAGCATTGTTCTGGGTCAATATGATTGGTTAATACTATCTGTGTTCCAGGCAATGTGATTGGTTAATGTTCTCTGTGTTCCAGGCAGTGTGATTGGTTAATGCTATCTGTGTTCCAGGCAATGTGATTGGTTAATGTTATTTGTATTCCCAGCAATGCAGTTGGTTAGTGCTATCTGTTCCAAGCAATGTGATTGGTTAATGCTCTCTATGTTCCAGACAGTGTGATTGGTTAATGTTCTCTGTGTTCCCAGCAATGTGATTGGTTAATGCTCTCTGTGTTCCAAGCAATGTGATTGGTTAATGCTCTCTGTGTTCCAGGCAATGTGATTGGTTAATGCTCTCTATGTTCCAGGAAGTGTGATTGGTTAATGCTCTCTGTGTTCCAGACAGTGTGATTGGTTAATGCTCTCTGTGTTCCAGGCAATGTGATTGGTTAATGCTCTCTATGTTTCAGGAAGTGTGATTGGTTAATGCTCTCTGTGTTCCAGACAGTGTGATTGGTTAATGTTCTCTGTGTTCCAGGCAATGTGATTGGTTAAATGCTCTCTGTGTTCCAGGCAGTGTGATTGGTTAATGCTCTCTGTGTTCCAGGCAATGTGATTGGTTAATACTCTCTCTGTTCCAGGCAATGTGGTTGGTTAATGCTCTCTGTGTTTCCAGCAATGCGGTTGGTTAGTTCTATTTACTAGATGTTGGGATTAAAGAATGACAGCATGAATGGCACATGATTGTTGACTTTGCTCTAAGGACAAGTGATGTGGATGGCAGGAATGACATTTTGTTGAAAACTTAAAGAAACGGACTTATTTTTGTCTCTGTGAGTTTTTATTTCCAAATGCTAATTTATGTTGTTCTTAAGCCACCTTGTATCAATCTTCTCACTTCCTCACTTTCCCTCTCAACATTTCCAACATGATTTCCTGCCCGATATGTTTTGACTATTGATCATCCTCTAGGTCAAAATCTATATTTCTTTTGTTGTTGCTGTTGTTAATCCTCGCCCAAGGATATTTTTCCATTGATTTTTCAGGAGAGTGGGAGAGAGAGAGAGAAAGACAGAGAATAACTTCGATGTGAGAGAAACACATTGATTGCTTCCCTCCCACCAGGGCCAGGGCCCGAGGAGCCTGCCACAAAGGTACATGCCCTTGACCGGGATCCTTTGGTCCTCAGGCCGACATTCTATCCACTGAGCCAAACCGGCTGGGGCAAAACTCTGTGTTTCTTAGTGCGTGAATTCATCAGCAGCGATGGTCAAGGCCTGTCCTGTGCCTGTAGCCATTGTCCTGTGTTTCTTCAGACTCCGGACGTTTCTTTCTTTCATTCATTCAATACTGGCCTAACTCGGTGATACTGCAGAATGTGTACCAGACCACCACAATAAAGCAAATATTGCAAGAAATCAAGTTTTTTTTTTATTTCCCAGTTTACATTAAAGTTATGTTTACACTACACTGTAATCTGTGAAGTATGCAAGAGCATTATGTCTAAAACACAATGTACATACCTTAATTTAAAAAATGCTTTATTACTAAAAAATACTAACCATCATCTAAGTCTGTTAGAAAAAAGTGAAACCAACAGACTTGCTCAACACAGGGTTGCCACAAACCTACAATTTGTTTTAAAAAAATAAAAGCACAGTATGCGAAAAGCACAATAAAACAAAGTAGTATGCTTATATGTCTGTGTTCCTACCTCCTGTTATAATCTAGGTGTCTGCTTTCAGAGTGCCCAGAAAGGTCAAAATAATTCTTAAAAAATACTGAATAAAACATATTTTAATTTATGATTAAATGAAAATGTGGTTATCCATACAATGGAGTATTATTCAGCCACAAAAAAAGTATGATACCTGCTACGACATGAGTGAACCCTGAAAACATTAAGCTAAGTGAAGGAAGCCAGTTCATGTTTTCAAATTGACATGATCTCAGTGATTTTCAGTGTTTAAACCTGAAGATTACAAGCCACGTGTGTCCATTACCTGTGTTTATACATATATTGACATGCATCTAGGGCTACATACCTGAATCAAAAGGAGAGGAGTGAATCTGCCCTTCGGGCCATCTTTCCCTTCTATCTTCTAGTCAAACTAGGACCACAGAAGGAAATATCAAGAGAAGAAATACCAAGGCCAGTGATTCTGGTATCATGTTGAATTCACACATCACAATGAGTTTCTGTGGTTTTAATTGCCAAAACACGGAGCCAAGTGTTCTATTCCACTCTGAACATAAATATGTTTTATGCCGTAAGTGTATGTAAGTGGTGGGCTGACAGGAGGGGAGATTGGAATATTATCTTTGGATTACCTACTTTTCACAGTACCATGATCAACTCAAGTACATGTAAGAGTGGAGACTCAGTGCAGGCTCCTATTCCAAATTGTGAAAGAAGCTAGAAGTCTGCTTGCTACATGAAATCTCCCGGGGTTCTTTTTTTAATCATCGTAATGTTATGAAATGCTTAAAATGGTGTTTCCTAAAAACAAAGCACGTTTGCCAGTCCCAGAAGTCCTGCGGTCCACCCCACTGTGACTTCCGAATGAGGAGATAATTAGAATGTTGTACATTCGGTGATAGAAATGTGCAGTTCTCCACTCTGCCCGGAACGATTTCTCAGAAGGCTTTTCTAATTCCTTTCTAGGCACTTGTCAATAGTGTGTATGGCACTTTTTGTTTGGTTTTCAGAAGGAGTGACTTCATTCAACCCCCGGGATCTGGACTCTGCCCTTCATGCCTCCCTTGTCTGTTCAGCGAATGCGTGTTTGGAACATTCCACAAGTGAGCCTCTGGGATGTGTTTTGACAGTTTGGCCCATTCAGGTTGTCCGCCACTTCATCTCCTGACTTTTACACTGAATTGTGAAAAGGGAATGTCTTGTTTCAGAGAATAGAGCCGATTCATTCCAGTGTTTGAATGGAGCTGTAATTAACATGGTTCCTTTTGTTTAACAACCTCGATTTACATAGTACCTGCTCCTTCCAGAGCATCGCTATTGATAGCACAGCTTTCCTGACTGATGTCTGAGGGCTCTGGGAATAGTGTTTATTAATTATCCGCAGCAAACCGCGTAACGAAGGGGAGGTGCCGCGGCTCTGACTTTGATGAAAGTGGCGCCGTTGCTTTTGTTTAATTGCTTAATGATAGATTTGATCATCTTCAAGCAAAAGGGAGTATGTGCTCACCTGCTAAGAGGTAGTGTTAAATCATAATTTCTTTAAAAAAGAAAGAAAGAAACCTGAATCGTGGGTCCTTTTTTTTTTATTTCTACTAAGAATGTGTAAGTTTATCTTCGGTTTATAGGAATGTGTAATTTCCTAGAGCAGTGTCATCATCAAAGTGCTTGTAAATATTTTATACTCCGTAGTAAACGCAGACATCCACAGAGGCCAAGCAGACTGCTGCATGAAGCAGGCAGTCCATGCTGTCGATTTGGATAAGCCGGAGAGGATGTGGCCTGCTGAACAGCACTGACGTTTGAGTTGGTGGCTGTTTTAACTTTGGGCAGGGGGCGGGGGGACAGAGAATGGGAATACATTTGTGGGCCCCATCTGGCTCTTTGTGCTCTGGTTTGCTTAAATGCTCTATAGCGGCGGTTCTCAGCCTTTTTTTAACGCTGTGACCTTTTAATACAGTTCCTCATGTGGTGGTGACCCCCAATCTTAAAATTATTTTCGTTGCTACTCCAATTATTTACCTTGCTAGCAGTTTTCAACCTGTGGGTCGCGACCCACAAGTTGAGAACCACTGCTGTAGAGCCTAAGACCATTAGAAAACAGATATTTACATTATGATTCATAACAGGAGCAAAATTACAGTGATGAAGTAGCAACGAAAATAATTTTAAGATTGGGAGTCACCACCACATGAGGAACTGTATTAAAAGGTCACAGCATTAAAAAAAAGGTTGAGAACCGCTGCTCTATAGAGAAAAGGAGACACTGAGATTTTTCTAGAGTCGTTGAATCCTAACATTCCAGAGACAGAAAGGGCACTAAAGGTTCTCCAAGACTGTCCTGCTACATTAAGGAAACTGAGGCCCAGAGAAAGGAAGTGTCTTACCTAAATTCATCTCCAAATGACTTCCTTATTTCTTCAAAGTGGGTCTTACAGACAGGAATTTGGAGATCTTTCTAATGAGGCTATTTCTGTGTGTTTCTAATACAGTGACCATTCCCACATGCACTTGTTGAGTACTTGAAATGTGTCTAGTGCTATGGAGGAACCGAATTTTAAGTTTTATTTAATTTTAATTCATTTAAGTAGCCCCACGTGGCCAGTAGGTACCCTATTGGACAGAGAAGCTCAGGTATTACAATTTTCATTCCTGACTTATCACAGTCTTCCTGGAAGAAACGTGAGCATCAGTCAGTTCTACCTTCTCCTAGAGAATATTTTAATCTGCTCATCTCCAGACTACAAGTTCCATCGTATTTTTATGTTCATTCAGGTCTGTCTCTTGGTGGTTCCGGTAGCGTGATTATTTTATGAACGGACAGCAATGATGCTTTCAGTGGTACTAGCTCCTCAAACAAATCCTACCTTAGGACAGTCCTTCAGGACATTATCTTGCTAGATTTGTGGTTCCCTGCTAACTGCTTCATTCCTTTATGGGGCAGGAAAGGGCTGAATGCTTCTCCCTCCTCCCCCATTATATTGGAAAAGAGAGGAAATGTTAGCCAAAACCCCTTTCGCAGTTTGTGACCCCATAAAAGGACCACGGATCAAGAATATGATTCATTCTGGGTCACTGTGAAAACAAAGGGTCGTTTTATAAACAGGAACGCCATGCTCCCAGGATGGTCTGAGCACGCCCGTGGGCAGCACAGAGAAGTGCGGGAAGGAACTTTTCTCCCCGTGAATCCATTCATCATGCTCCCGCTGACATGGAGAATTCCAGCTTGTAGCATCGGGTCTGGTTTTCTCTTACGCTTTGTTGTTTCTGACTCTCAAGATGATCCTCAAGCAGTCAACAGTGGAGTATTTCTACAATTTATAATTTCTCAAATTATTTCAATCAAGGGAATAGGGCTATTCCCTTTCCAAAGGTATTTTGAAAGTTTGAACCTGCAAACGCTAGACGAGGGAATTGCATCTGCATTTGTGTAGGCCTGTGCGCTTGTGTTCTTCATTGGTGTCTTGATGAATGCTTGCATCTTAAGTTAAATTATTCAAGAAAAGTCAACCTAACAATGTTAGTAATTTTTAAATAAAATAATCCCCAAGTGTCTAATACTATTCTGACCAAAGACAATCTTTTTTTTTTTTTATGGACAATCTGTTTTTAAAAGATTCCCTCTAAGTTGTCTTATTTTAGTTTGATTGGGATAGGGAAACACCTAATGTGGAAAAAAAATCTTATGTAACTTACTTTGAAAAGTTTTTTGTTTTTTTTTAAATATATTTTATTGATTTTTTACAGAGAGGAAGGGAGAGGGATAGAGAGTTAGAAACATCGATGAGAGAGAGACATCCATCAGCTGCCTCCTGCACACTCCCTACTGGAGATGTGCCCGCAACCAAGGTACATGCCCTTGACCGGAATCGAACCTGGGACCTTTCATTCCGCAGACCGACGCTCTATCCACTGAGCCAAACTGGTTTCGGCTGAAAAGTTTTTTTACATATATACTATAAGAGTAAGCATTTCTAATGTGTTTGGCCTTGAATTTTCTTTGTTGGGAGATTACAACTGAAGGTAGCAAAGTAAGAAATGAAAAAATAATTAGGTCCCACAAATGTCTGTTTGTGTGTTAAGACCAGGACTTGTACATCCATGCCAGTATCTCTTCCCTCGCCAGGCAGGGTTAATGCTTAGGATGCTGCGATGTTTCCCGGGAGGCAGAGAGATCCAGGGAGGGATGTATGCCTCCCGGAAAGACCTGGGCTCTCTGCCTCTTGTTCTACTGATTTCTTCAGTGTCAGACTTCAAATCCACTCAGACTGGAGTTTTCCCCTGCGAACCTGATAGAACCGTGGATCTTCCAGCTGCCTATCAACGTGGACTTCTCCAGTGCCACAGGGATATGCTTGGAGAGCAGGAATAGATCACAAACCTTTCACATACTCCATTTTTCTCATTGCTCGATTCATTCCACAAATACTTAGTGGGAACATTATGCTGGTGAAACACAATGATAATAATATTAATAAAAAGTAATAATCGCCTACTTGCTATTTATTTGAAATTACATATTATAATACCATCAACCTTGATAGGAGAAAATATTATATAAATAGTATTTCGCCGAAATAATTCCAGTATTGATAGTGTTCATCAATATTAGGGATTCTAAGTTGAAAATGAATTAAAATTGCTTTATTGCCCAGCCAGTGTGGCTCAGTGTTTGAGGTCACAGTTCAATTCCCAGTCAGGGTACGTGCCCGGGTTTCGGGCTCCATCCCCAGTAGGGGTGTGCAGGAGAGCAACCGATTAATCATTCTCTCTCATCATTGATATTTCTATCCCTCTCCCTTTCTCTCTGAAATCAATAACAATATATATTTTTTAAATCGCTATATTATGTCGACTACAGGAATTCAATGTAACAGTAGTCCCTAATAGTACAAAATTCAAAATTTAATATTATAGCTGTTAATGCAAAAAAAAAAAAAGAAAGAAAGAAAGAAAAAATTCAACCCTAGTTGTTTCCTCCTTCTCAACTACCAGTGTCATCTTCCAACTTCTGCGATGCCTCCCCTGGGAGCCACATATCTTATCCAATTTTCCCTTCAGTGCAAATTGCATGGAGGTAATAATAGAAAGCCAATGTCAGTCTGAGAGGAGATATCATTATGGGAAAGAACTCCACTGGAAAGAATGTTCAGAGTTTTATAGGTATCAAAAATATACTTGTGTTATTGCACTTAACCCTTCTTACTACTTGGAGTTTCCATATGAAAGGAATTCACAGCACATTCCTTTTTCCGATGCACCGTGAAATGCAGACTCTGAAATAACCTGCAGTGCAAGAGCCTGTGTTTGCGGGCCTTGTCCCCTACATCTAAGCCGGCACAGAGTTCTGGACTCCTTGATTATTCGTTGAGTGAATTGATTTTGTGACTGTACAATTACATGCATGTATATAGCTTTCAAAGCATTTTCACTTAGGTTATTATATTTGGCTAAAACAATAATTCTAAGAGAAAGGTAGGACAGATGTTTTAATTAATGAATAAAATGGCATTTCAAGTGGATTATAGCAGACCCAGGTTAGGAGAAGGTCAGGGCCATAATAGTCCACTAGGTTGTTTGTTTTTTTCCCATTATTATTATTCAACAAATAGTTACTGTTATAGACCAGTCACTATGCTAAATTTTTTAACTGGGTTATCTTAACCTTTGCAACAACCCCATGATATAGAACTACTTTTATCTCCATTTTTAGAGATGAAGAAAATGAGGCACAATAAAGTTAGGTGACTTGTGCAAGGCAACTGGTGCAAAGCTAGTGTCAATACTGAGATTTCGGCTCAAGCAGTGTGAGGTCACAGCCTAAGCTCTCAATATGGCCTAACTACTGCCCTGCTGTTTTTAAGGTGACCCTCTAAAAAGCATGGCAGCATGCACACATCAAATAACTACCATGGTGATTTCTTTTTTTCCTTTTTTAATATATATTCTATTGAGTTTTTACAGAGAAGAAGGGAGGGGAATAGAGAGTTAGAAACATCGATGAGAGAGAAACATCAATCAGCTGCCTTCTGCACACCTCCTACTAGGGATGTGCCGCAACCCAGGTACATGCCCTTGCCCTGAATCGAACCTGGGACCTTTCAGTCCGCAGGCTGACATTCTATCCACTGAGCCAAACCAGTTGGGGCCCATGGTTATTTCTTAACACCATGTCAAACACCAGTGACTGACACCATACTTTCATCTGGAAGACAAAACGGGCTGGGCGCTTAACATGTTAATGTCTTTATTAAATTAGCTGTTATTATAATAAATGCATTTTGAATGTTTCTGTACGTTTATTAGCCAGAGATGATTGTTATAGATTATAGATAAAAAGACAAGAGAAAAAGAAAAGAAATTTAAAGTAGTGAGACAAGTTGCCGAGACTAGAAGTGAGGCAGATCGTCATTCTTCTGTGAAGGAATAAGACACCTCCCAGGTGACAAGAGAATGAGTCTAAAAAAAATGTATTCAAGGCACCGGAATATGTGTCAAATCTTGTAAAAGATGCTGCCGTCAGAAGAGAGCCCACCACTGCCACCAAATGGGATGATCACAGCAGGGAGAAAGCTCATTGGAACTCAGCAGTGTGGCTTTTTAATGAAGGTGCCTCCCTGCCTCTACCACGTAAACGTCTGGCCTTCTGTCTCCAGCTTGAGTCCTCCTCAACTACTTATTAACGAGGGCCCCTCACCCTGTCTCAGCTCTCCAGAGGAGCTGAAAACACACTAAGTTTCAAGAGAGCAGAAGTCTAGAGAGAGTTCTACTACCGATAAGCTGCAGTAATTGAGGGTATGAGGACTATTTATGTGGGACGAATATGTTAAAATCTAAATAGAGTTTAATTTACATATGCAAAACAGGGCCATAATGAAGGAAGAAGGGTAGAGTAGAACCATTGACATTATTTATAGCCTGTGAAAACCAAAGGCTGAATGTGATGACAATAGAGAGACTATTGAACCTGGACTGTCTGTCCATCTTGGCACGGAATATGCTGAGGTGGCCTTGGGCATGTCTTATCACCTCTAAATGGCCATTGCCAGGGTGGTCATGTGCTGTAGGTTGAATTTTAAATCACAGCTCGTCATTCTTACGATAAATAGGTAAATTCATCAGATACTTTTTATATGTTTTTCAAGTGTATGAATTGAAATATGTATCTGATGTGTCATATAAACGTATTTAACATTTTGGTACTTCTGCTGAAAGTTATTCTCACACCCAAAGTCATCTTTCCTTACTCAGATTTTCTCTTTTATAGAGCAAATTGGCCAGGAGATTTTGGAAAACCTCAGTCACGACAGAGAAAAGATACAGAGAGCACGTGAAAGAGTAAGTAGAAGTGATGTCTTCTTTTCACAAATTCAGTAAATGATAAGACATGAAACTGAGGGTCTTTGTGACAGTCACAGTCACATAGATGTAAGTATATATGAAAATAGAGGCCCCGAGAGCGGATTCGTGCACAGTGGGGGCCCTTGGCCTGGCCTGCACCCTCTCGCAATCCAGGACCCTTCAGGAGATGTCGAAGAGCTGGTTTTGGCCCAAACCTCACAGGCCAGGCCAAGGGACCCCACCAGTGCACAGGGCCTCTAGTATGTATATAAGATCTTTGGTTAATCTCTTTCCACCCTCCTTCCTTCCCTCTGAGATTCATCAGTCTATTCCATGTTTCCATGCCTGTGGGTTTAGCTCCTGCACTGAGCGTCTGCCCCTGGTGGTCAGTGCACATCATAGCTACTGACGGTCACTTAGACTTTTATATATATAGATGGCTAGGAGGATGGAGGGATGGAGGGATGGAAGGTGAAACAGAAGAGTGTGGGATGGAAAAAGCATAAGTTCCCCCTTTATGTCCCCATCCTGAAATGCCCCCATATCGACATTTTATTTAGCTCTATTGCTGAAAAGCTCATTGAGGGACATTTGAGAATATATCAGGTCTCTTAGAGTGACATCTAAAGACATTGGTCTCATCTTTCCTCAATTCACCCTGCTTCCATTTATAGTATCAGAACTTTGCATATTCACAAATACAAAAACTAATAAATTACTGATAAATATATATATATATATATATCTCAAACTTGGTCAGCCTTTGAGACATTTGCTTTTATATCCAGTTCAAGTATCCAGTTTAAAACTCCTGGGATTATCAATTTCATTGTAGTTTTCTAAATCTAAGAATTTCCTGAGATGGAACATGTGTCAAACATGTATTTCAGTGCATTTTTTATGAATTTGATTTTCTATCAAGAAAGAAAATTGCTGAAACTGGTTTGGCTCAGTGGATAGAGATTCAGCCTTCGGACTGAAAGGTCCCAGGTTTGATTCCGGTTAAGGGCATGTATCCCAGTTGCAGGCATATCCCCAGTAGCGGGTGTGCAGGAGGCAGCAGATCGATGTCTCTCTCTCATTGATGTTTCTAACTCTCTATCCCTCTCCCTTTCTCTCTGAAAAAAAATAATAAAATATATTTTTTTTAGAAAAAGGAAGAAAATTATTGTTTGCCAGTGTACTTTAAAAAATAATCCACCTGCCTTCAGTTTTGCTTTTTAGTTTTTTGTTTGTTTGTTTTAATGCTGCTCTTCTTCTCCTAGCTTCGGGAAACAGACGCTAACTTGGGGAAAAGCTCCAGGGTCCTGACGGGGATGTTGCGAAGGTAAGAGCAAGGTAGGGACCCATCTTTCTCTCTCTCCCTTTTTTTTTTTTGTTTTGTTTAACCGTGTTTCTCCTCTTGTTGCAACCGGGCGTTTTTCAAGCATGCAGGCTTTTCTGCTCTCGGTACCCTGTGTCGAGACCCTTTTGAAATGCCGGAGCACTGATGTGAACTCTTGTTTGGACAGGGACCCATTCCGCGCGCCTTAGATTAGAGAGACGGGATGAGCTAGAGGGGTTACCCCAAGCTATGGGAAAAAATTAGGGTTCGACATGAAGAATTTTTTCATAGCCTGAGGAAGGCCCCATGGCAGGAGCTGCGGGGTTTTATTTTCTGTTTCGGCAGTCTCTCTTTCAGAGAGAGGGAATGCGGGCCTGCCGTATCGGGAGCACCCCGGTATCAGCTCCGCGCCGTTGCCTTTGTTTTCACTTCTTTTTTAAGTGATGCCATGTGAGGCAGTATCTTGATCTTTAGGTAAACTTCAGGATGGCTTTTATAATTTAAAGTAGATGTGGATAATCTGAATTCACATGCGCGGGCAAACAAATGTTAATGTTTTATAAGGTGCGTGTAATTAAACTTTGATGGAACGTATTTGGGAGAGCTTGGAAAGAAACGAGTGAGTGCAGGTAATTTTGTTTCCGTTGGTCTGAAAACTGGAGCCGTTTTTCCGTTGGTATATTCAGCATGTCATTATTTTATTAACAAAGAAGAGCATGATGAAGCATAGCCTTCCTTTTGGGGCCGTGGATAGAAATGTGAGGGTGGGGGGTGTTGAGAACTGCCTCTAGAATGGTGTCATTGGAATTTAAAGAAGAGAATCATTTTTCTCATTGATACTATAGAGACAACTGTTGGAAAATAAGCCTTCTCTGATCGTGTGTCGATAGATAATAATTTGCTGAAGGTACTTTTCCTGGGTTCGAGATTGATCGCATGAGAACCAATCAGAGGTGTGCTTGCTGAGTCTCAAGGCCAAAGTGATTTCTCTATCAGGCCGATGAGCAGCGAGTCTAAAGCCCTGGGCACTTCCAGCCAATGTTGACCCAACTCCACACGCCCCTCCTTTTCCCACACACACGGTCGAGATTCAGGACCATAAACCCGCCGATTCTCTGATGAAGAGTAATACACAAATGACCTAGGAAAACTCAGCATCCGCCGAGAAGCGGCCAGTGAGAGGGATGCTTCGGTGCCTGTAGACAATAAGGAAGGAGAAAGGGAAACCCTCGCCGGCTTTCCTGGGAGGCCCCGTGATGTGAGCTGTAACGAGCGTTCTGCATGTGTCTCCGTGTCGCCCAATCTCATTAAAGAGCCCTCCTCTTCGCGTCGATTGAGCTGTCTAAGGATCATTCATCATTTTTAGCGTAAGAAAAAAAATCACGCGGTTATTTAAATAATATCATATTAATGTTAAAGTTCAGCTGTCACTTAATGCCGTGGCTTAATCAGATGTAGCATTTAGGAAAAACAGTTTATCCAGGCCGCACGCGGCTTTCAGGTTGGCAGATTCAAATCAGGATTTATGAGTTTCCCAACCAGGGTATTTCTGCCCATGTTTCTGCTTGATGTACCTCACCCTTCTCTGCGCAGGGCCCCACCAACGGTTATTTCAACAAATAAAGCATCTCCTCCGATTGCGTTTGAATAAATTTGCAAACCATTTAGAGAGGCTGAAGCACAAACAACTTGCGCAACCTTTGATGGGGCTTTCTGGAGGGAAATCAGACTTGAACGCGCTTGTTTCAAAAGCCCGCAGGAGGAAATCACTCCGCTGAAATCTACTCGGGGTTCCCCTTTGTAGGCAAACCCAGTCCATCACTGACACGTCTCCTAGAGCAGGAAGAGGAATAAAAATCCCCAGATGGACCTCACCTTGCTCTGGGTGTCTGAGCCGAGGAAACCCTTAAGTCCACCTGGGTGCAGCGGTGGCTGTGTTTCTCTCGAGGCACAACTGGCATCTTGCGATCAGCCCAGGTCCTTGGAGTCAGTCATGGAACCTGTGAGTCTTTGGAACCACGTGCAGATGGTGGGTGGGTGTTAGTTTCTAATTACTATACAGTTTCTGTTGGAATCAGGAAAAAGGCAAAAATATTCTACCTCCTTCATTTCTTTCCTTTCCCCGGGAAAACCGTGTCTAGGGAAATGGGACCCGGCTTAATATGCCAAAATCTTTTGTTCCGATGCTCTCATTTTGCTGCCTCTGGTCTGTCCTCCCGTTCTCCTGGCGTTCACTCTGCTGAGGTTTTATTCCAGAAGTCCCATTCTCTTACCCAGACTGCTCGGCGCCAGCGTATGTCCACAGGTGCTTCTGCTTTAGGGAACGCTGACGATTGAACAGTGTGCTCATCCGTCACCCTCAGAGGGTGTGAGAGAAACGAATGTCCTCTTTACGCAGTGGAGGGTTTGCCTGCGTACCCCATAAGCTTCCTTGTTTCCACAGGATCAGTTCTGTGTGACTGGAATAGGTAAATGGTCTATAACTTACCAAACCAAGGAATTGTTTTCTTGAAAAGAAAGATCGCTGATTATGTTTAATTGTTTAAACTTAGATTGTGTTTTTAGATCCGTACAATGGACAGGAATGGGCCTGTTGTGGCCCCTTTGATGGGTCATTTTACTTGTATTGACTAGTACATGGCGAAGACAGGTGAAACCCAGGTTCTACCAGTGCCAGTGTCTGTACCTGTATCCCCTGATTCTCTGTAAAACTGACCAAGAGCAGATGCAGAATGAAATGAGTAGGTGGCAGCCACCGTCGTTTATGATTTTTAATCCTTTAACTTCTAATAAATTTTTTTTAATCTATTTTCTTCCTTCTTTTTCTCCTCTTCTTCCTCCTCCTCCTCCTCCCATTTCCTCCTCCTTTTCTCCTTCCTCCTCCTCCTTCTTCCTCTTCTTTTTCTTTGCTTATTTGTTCTCTAGTAAATATTTAATGTCTATATACAGGACTTTTATCCTCAAATAAAACTAGTTTGATTCTTGCCTTCAGTTGCTCTATTCTAGTAGAGCAGTGGTTCTCAACCTTTCTAATGCTGTGACCCTTTAATACAGTTCCTCGTGTTGTGGTGACCCCCAACCATAAAATTATTTTTGTTGCTACTTCATAACTGTAATTTTGCAACTGTTATGAATCGTATCTGTGTTTTCCAATGGTCTTAGGCGACCCCTGTGAAAGTGTGATTCTACCCCCAAAAGGGTCATGACCCACAGGTTGAGAACCACTGTAGTAGAGAATATGCACCTCTAACATGCGGTGGGAATTCGTAAAATCATCTCATTCCTAAGGAAGCTGTGGAAGATTCTGCAACTCCCACGAATCCTTACTGGTCGTGAAAAAGGGGGCCAGGAAAATAACCAATAGAAAATACAAGTTCAATTAATTGCTCTAAAGCCAGTATGTTTGGGAAATATGTATGGAGAAATGGAGGATGATGTGGAATCATAAGAGAAACAAGTTTTGAAAAGGGCAAAAGTAGGCAGAAAATACTGACACACATCCAGTTAGTGAGGTAGCAACTGATTCAACCAACGTAAATAAATACATTATCTTCATGTATCTACATGATATTACCAGAAGTAAAAACAAAGTAAGGGTCCATTTAAAATTATAACAGTGAAACATGACATCAGAATACAGATAGCGCTGATTTCCTATATTTTTCTTCTGTCTTGACATAAGACAGAGAGCTACCTCGGGACGAATGTTCATTTCCTGACTCAGTAGACAGAGTTTAAATAAAGTGATATTTCAGACAACGAAAATGCTCAGGGAACAAATGACCACTTGTGTGGCGATTGGGGCAAAAGAAATGGATTTTTCATTGACCTGCACGAAATTTGATTACAGTGGTACCTCGAGATACGAGTTTAATTCGTTCTGTAACCTTGATGCGTGGGAAACTATGAGACACTCGAGTCGAGGTAAACTGGTGGGTTGTGTGCAGCCCGGCCAATCCACGCGATTACTCCTATCTCAAATGTTGCTCGTATTTCAAAGCAAAAATCGCTCACTCGACGGCTCGTATCTCAAAAATCTCGTATGTTAGGGCACTCGTATCTCGAGGTGCCACTGTATTTGAATGGCTGTCTAAAAGGGTTACAAGTAGCACCGAGAGGCTTCAGGGTTGCTCCTCATGTATTTACATGCATGTGTGTGTTTGTGTGTGTGCTCCTACACGTTTGACGGAAGTCTTATTAGGTCAAACATCGCCGACAACCATTGAACATGGAAATAGAAATTTTTGAGATTTTCAGTCAGAAAACCAAGGACATGGTAACTCTGCTTCTTTTTACCTCTGAAGAGTGAATCATTACCAGTAACAGTGTATTTGAATCTAGAGGCATCTGAAGGATTCCTTAGGGATTAACAAAGTTATCATTTGCGCACTCCACTGACATAAATTTGGAGGACATATTAATCAATTTATGTTGGTTCGTTGACCGTCTGTATGTATGCTGGCAAAAGGCTTACAGAAAGAAATGGCAGATGTTATATATTATTAAAATATTAGAAGCCCAGAGCTTGAATTTCATGCACGGGCGCGGTCCCTAGGCCTGGCCAGTGAGCAAAGCACGAGGTCTGGTGTGGAAGGGCAGGTCCCAGCTGACCTCTGGGCCCTGGGCAGCACCTGGGCCCCTGGGCTCTCTGCCTCCACTGCTGCCAGGACTTCGTCGCCAACACTCACCATGCCCTGCACTGCCCCGTGGTGGTCAGCACATATCACTGTGAGCATTTGAACTGCTGGTCATGGAGACAATTTGCATATTAGGCTTTTATTATCTACACTAAAAAAAGAGAAAGATGCAAATTGACCGTGCCTCTGCAAAGCCCATTAGCCAATCAAGAGTGAGTATGCATGAAACCGGTTTGGCTCAGTGGATAGAGCGTCTGTCTGCAGACTGAAAGGTCCCAGGTTTGATTCCGGTCAAGGGCACGTATCTTGGTTGCGGGCACATCCCCAGTAGGGGGCGTATTTTTTATCGATTTTTTACAGAGGAAGGGAGAGGGATAGGCAGTCGGAAACATGGATGAGAGAGAGACATCGATCAGCTGCCTCCTGCACGCCCCTACTGGGGATGTGCCCCCAACCAAGGTCCATGCCCTTAACAGGAATCAAATCTGAGACCCTTTAGTCTGCAGGCCTGCACTCTATCCACTGAGCCAAACCAGTTCTAGCATAAACACCTTCCCTGACTGCTCATTGGCTAAGCTCCTTGTATGCCACCACTCGCAATATTCTTGGTAACTTGGGTAATAAGAATCCAAGAAGGTAATCTAGGGTTTTCCCCCCTCACTCCTGGAGGGAAAAACAAAGACCCGCTGCTGGAGGGGCTAAGAAATGTCATATCCTGCCCTAGCCAGGTTTGCCCAGTGGATAGAGCCTCAGCCTGACAACCGCAGGGTCTGGGTTCGATTCTGATCAAGGGCATGTACAGGCTCCTCTCTGGCTGGGACCCAAGTCAGGGCTCATGCAGGAGGCAACCAATCAAAGCGTTCCTCTCACTTTGATGTTTCTCTCTCTTTCCCTTTCTCTTCCACATTCTCTAAAAATCAATGGAAACATATCCTCAGGTGAGGATAAAAAAAAGAAAGAAATGTCACATCCTATGAAAGACACATCTTGAAAATGCCTAGAGAAAGTTGTCATTTCTTCATGGTGAAGGGACTGGAGTCCGTGTTGATGAAAACACCTTGGCGGCTGCGGTGACTGGCAGTGGCTGCAGCAGCGGGTGATGGGGCTGGCACCTTCCCCTGATCAGCCGGTCGCCTCCCCCAGTAGGACATTCCCTGAGGGCTCCCAGTCTGTGAGAGGGGGCAGGCTGGGCTGAGGGACACCGCCCTCCCTCCAGTGCATGAATTTCGTGCACCGGGTTAATATAGGATATTTTTGTATGATTACCTTCACATCAAATACTTTCCTCTCTCACACACCCATATTTCCCCCTACTATTTCCACAATTTTAAAAAACATAAGAATGGTTCTTTCAAAAAGGGAATTCTGTTTACCCTCCCAACATCATGTAAACATGTAGTTGGTAAGAAGTCTTCATAACTAATCTACAATATAAACAAAGCAGATTGCATTAAAAGTGCTTGACCTAGCAAGCACTGTTCACACGTCACTATTTAATACACGGAATTTTTGTCAGAGCTATTTCTGACTCAATCTAGGCAATAATTGCCACCAATCATTGCTCTCACATTGTACATTTTAAACATGGTTTTTTGTGGCTTTGTAGGGTGACAGATAAAATATCTGGAAAATTTAAATATACTGTCAGAATAATTCCTGAGGATAAGAATGCCAGAAATGCCAATGTCAGGTTTATACACTACAGAAATATAATTTTTAAATAAATAGCTTTATTCTTAAAGAGATGAGCCATGACTGAATTTTTTTTTTTTTGCATCTTCTTTAAAAATTCATTCTTTTCTCCACCTCACTTTCCCAAGGAAACATTTTATTTTATTTTAATTGTTCTTAACTACAATTTCTGAAAATTCAACAGTGGAGGGTTTTCAAGACCTGTGAGAGAAAGTGACCTTGAGAATTTACTCTCAGTTTTTATGCACTGAAAAATGTATATTCTCTCCAAGTCTCTTCCCTGTAAATGTTCACGTTTCTCTGTTTCTCTCCTTCCTCCTCCTGGGCTTGTGTTTACTAGTAATGAGCGTGGGCCCCAGCCTGAAATTAGTACAGCCAAACCCAACCTCTAAGAAATTCCTCACCTTTTCATCAAGTCCCGTTCTTTCAGATTGAACTGATTGAATGTGCTGTAGATTCCTTGGGCGTAACAGATTTACACTCCAACCTTAGAATAATGCTACAAAGAGGGAATTATTTTTAATCTAGTGTTTTGTGTGAGGAAGTTTATTACTGTCCATTTGCCTCGCTGCCTTTGTCCGACAGCCTGACCTCTTCAAGGCTGACATGGGAGATGTTTTTACCAAACCAAAGAATGGCTTTGGGCTGAAACCGGTGTGGCTCAGTGGACAGAGCATTGGCCTGTGGACTGAAAGGTCCCAGGTTCGATTCCAGTCAAGGGCATGTGCCTTGGTTACGGGCACATCCCCAGCGTGGGGTGTGCAGGAGGCAGCTGATCGATGTTTCTCTCTCATCGATGTTTGTGGCTCTCTGTCCCTCTCCCTTCCTCTCTGTAAGAAAGCCAATGGAATATATTTAAAAAATAATAATAATAATGGCTTTGGCTTTCTTTATATAGCTTTCTCTTTAATAACATTCCAGTAGCACTACACATAGAATGTTTGTTGGTTTTGTGTCAGGCATGTGACTGCAGCACTTCAAGTTCTCTAACTCGGCAGCTGCCCTACTGTGCGCCTGCCTGACCCCAGCCACCCTTTACACACCTTCTTTGGTTGGGTCTTTAATAACCCTGTGGAAGAAGGACCCTATCCCCATTTTACACGTGAGAATAACTATGCTTAGTCAAGGAAGTTATTCATAGTCACACACATGGAAAGGTGCAGAATAGAGATACATGGAACTCGCAGAAACAAGAAGCAACTTCAAATGCAGTGGAACCTTAGGGCTCAAACAGTGTCATTAGGACAACAGTCCTGCTCCTCCATCTCTCCCCTCCGCTCTCTTGGGATGGGGTGAGGGGAGGTCTGTCCTTTGTCAGCATTTCTCCTCATAAAGATACAGCTTTTGGAAGCCTTTTCAGTGACTATAGCAATTTGATCTTCCAGTCGTTCCAACAAAAGTCATAGCATGGAGTCCAATTGATTCTGGGTAGGTGAAATTCCCTCCCACCCAGGATCTGATGTTGTAGACCTGAGACATGATTCATGCGAGGGATGGACACGCAGACTGAGAGTGGACAAATAATAGATCCCTCAGAAAAATCCGGGGCTGCTGCTAGGAAGGGGAGTGGATACCAGCTGGGCAGAAACAGCCAATGCTCTCTGCACTGGATCTCAGCTGCAGCACTACTTGCCCGTCGTGCCTCAGCTGTCCCCAGCCGGAAGTGACCTGTCTTCCCTCTGGTCCTTCTTCACAGCCGCCTGCCTCCACGTCTCCTAGGCACTGGTGCTTTCTGCTTTGCATTGTGTAGACTGTGTCTGAATTTTCTCCTAGGTCTTTTTCCCCCCACCGCCCTGTAGTGGATTTTATGCAGCTCCCCACAATGTTGTGCAGAGGGGAGGCCCTCCCAGTGAGAGAAATAGGGTCTGGGAGTCAGGCTAGTGTCCCCAAAGCAAGGGGCCAGGTGACAGTTCCCCTGGCACATCCCGCCCTGAGGGCATGCGGTGTGTCTGTGTGACTGCTCGGGTATGATTTGGAAGCTGTAGGTGGTCAGAAACCTCGAGGCGTTTAGCTCAGAGCCACCCACCCCGGGTCGGCCCGGCCAGTGAGTTACCTGGGGAAGGATGGCTGGGAATAGCTCCCCGTGGCTGTTGAGGCTCGCGCGGTGGATGTATTAAAACCCTGCAGGGTTTTCCGCATTGCACTCTGGCTCCGATGCAAACAAGTTCACGCGAAGATAAAGTAAGCGCCTTCACAATAACAGAATATCTTTGTCCCTTAATGAATCACAGCGGAAAAGCGTCTTTTCTTTTCCTCGGTCGCGAGCCATAATTTGACCTAATTCTTGCATTACCTTTCTCTTCTGATTTTTTTTTTCTTTTTTTTTCCCCGCCAGGATACACGCCACCCTCTAATGCGATGTAGAATAGGCTGGGTGCCCTTTCCCTCCGCCGTCAATGCCGTCTTTGAGCGCAGCCTTGAGCCGTTAACTAGAAGCGAGGTGTCCCGGGCCCGCCTGACGCGAGTTAAAGGCGCCCCAGCCGCCCTCATAAACGGCTGTTTATTAACACACAGCATCCCCAAACGCCGCCGTGCAATCGCGGGCCCCCGCGCCAGCGCGCCACTGTCCGCCCCATTGTAAGCGCAGCGAGGCCTCTGGCCATCTGTTTCATTAGACGCCGCGAACAATATCTGAACTTGACGAAGCGGGAGTCGGGGCTCCTCTCTCCACAAACCCCACCACCACCCCCCTTCTGCCGCCGCCACCAGCATCAGCACCATATTTTTGTGTGTGAGCGCTCGCATTGTAAAGCAGCGCATTCACCCATCGGCTTTAAAAGGCTGGCAGTGTTAGAAGGCGGCACAAAGCCGGCTCAGTGACGGCCCCGGGCCCAGCGCAGGTGGCGGGGCAAGCTGCTGTCCAGATCAAAAGTCACACGACAGGGCAGCCTCTTTGGAAACATTTGCAGTGGGGGAGACAAGGCCAGGTTTATGCGTGGAGACAAGAGCGAGTTAGAGATACACGTCTCCAGGGCAGGAGCACAGAGAGAGGTCCACAGTGGCCGCTGGGTCAGGAGACTTTGCAACACCGACAGTCCCAGCGGTGCCTGTGGAATATGTGGCTGGAAGGGGTTTTTTCTTCTTGCTGTTGTGTGTGTGTGTGTTTTAATTAGTCTTTTATTGCGCAGCGATTGATAATTATTATTTATGCTCTGGTGCCCTTCTGAAAGTAGCCACGCTTTTTTTTTTTTTTTTTTTTTTTTTTTTTTTTTTTTTTTTTTTTTTTTTTTTTTTTTTTTTTTTTTTTTTTTTTTTGTAAGCCACGTCGGGGAACAGGAAATGGCTTCTTTTCATGGTTGCATTTTATTTTTCAGCAGCGTTTAAAGACAGCCTCCTATTTATACCACACAGGCAGTTTTGTCTGCTGTAAACAAAGTAGGTGGCTGGGAATTGTGCCTTCCCAGAAATGTTTTCCAGGGAGGCCATAATAAGAAACAACTGTGGACATCTTGAGACTCTGCCGTCTAGGTATGAGGAAAGAATTCTCTGCTTTTCTGAGGACACATACCCCGCTGTCTGTAAAGAAGTATATCCAGTATCCGAAAGTGTGATATATATTTGTGAAAGTCTAAAGTGTGCCGCCACCTTGCTAGTATTAGTTGAGGTTGTTTTGCATTTATTATTAAGAACTGTTGCTAACGTTTTTTTTTGACAAGATAGAAGCTGAAATGACAGGAGGCATAATAGTCCTTTAACTTCAATGTACTATTATAAAAGATAGGGACTTCTTTGGCCAAGTTATGTGAAGAACTTTGAATATCAGTGAAGAAAATTCCAGGGTGGTACATTTTTTTAAAAAAGATTGTTTATATTGATTTCTAGAAGGGAGAGGGGAGAGAGAGAAACATCGATCTGTTGCCTCCTGCTGTGGATTCAGCCCTCAACCAGGACATATGCTCTGACCACAGATGGAACCAGCCATCTTTTGGTGCATGGGATAACCAACTGAGCCACACTGGCCAGGGCCAGAATAACAAATTTTTAAAAAGTTGAGCAGGCTTGGAATTATGGATGAATAGCCCCTAATTTCCTATACAATTATAATTTACCTAATTTCCTATACAATTATAATTTACCTAATTTCCTATACAATTATAATTCATGTTGACTCATGAACCAGGAGGTCACCAGTTCAGTTCTTGGTCATGGCACATGCCCATGTTGCAGGCTCAGTCCCCAGTTGGAGATGTGCAGGAGGCAGCCAATTGATGATGATTCTCTCTCATCAATGTTTCTTTCTATCCCTCTCCCTTTCTCTCTCCTTAAAAGTCAGTATATTGTTTATTATATATGTATACATAATAAAAAAGATCTGTTTGTGCACACTTGTGTTGAGGGGACATTGGAAGTTAACTCTGCTTTTTTATCTTCTGATGCCTTAATGATTTGGTGATAAAGGGAGACAAAAACTCTTAGCTTGCAATTCCCAAGCTAGTGAGAGTGTCTGGGTCAGGTTCCAAGTTCCGGGAAGCCACCCATGCTCTCTGTCTCGAGGCACAGGGCGGTGGTCCTTATCTCGGGGCGGGCTCCCCAGAGTCTCTGAGCCACTGGAGTTTTCTGGAAACGTTTGTGGGTGTGTGTATATGCATCTCCCTGGGAATTTTCCCTAACATCTGTAAGAGTCCATGACCAACTCCAAAAATGTTGAGAAATGAGCTATTGTGACAAAGCTGTGCATAGTGTCCTTACTAAATACCACTCAATTACTTCGATATGCTGGCTTATTTTTAATGAGTTAGCCTATCAGAATACTTATTTTGAACTTTTCACAAAGTTTGATAAGAAACTTTGCAGGGATACCTTCTTTGGGAAATCAGATCGTTTATCCAAAATAAGTTCGTCAAGACAACTGTAACAATTAAAATCTATACCGCGGGGCCTTCTGGTTTACAAGGCGCATTCACCACACAAAATGTCATTAACGTAATCTCCGTACGGACCCTGCGGATTGGTATTGCCATTGTTCCCCTTGTGTTACAGTTAATTGAGACCTCCAGGAGTTGAGTCTTGTCCAAGTTCATTCCTCCAAGATGGGGCAAAACTTGGACCCGTGCCCCGACTGCAGCCACCGAAAGCATGTTCTGAGCGGTCTCTGAGCAGGAAGAGCAGCAGCAGTCTTTTTCACCAGCAAATATTTGATATTGATCACATAAAGGGGATGGATTAGGCGTCAGATTCAACTAACTCTGAACTCTACTCGCAGGTAGCTTAATATTTTTTAATACCTAGTAGCTTGTGCTATATGGTAGGTGAGAAATAAATGCAACAGGTGATGATACAACCAAGAAACCCCTGGGGACCTGTGGTAAGGTAAGACTGCAGAGGGGATGGCAGCTACCTGGGCTAAAAGTTCCTACTGCTTAACCCTCCTCTGCGGTGTACTGACTGTTCCCCTTTTTATGGCCGCTTCCCAGGCGCAGAACTTGAATGCTGTGGGATGGCGTTAAAAACATCTGTTTGGGCCGAGACCGGTTTGGCTCAGTGGATAGAGCGTCGGCTTTCAGACTGAGGGGTCCCGGGTTCAATTCCGGTCAAGGGCATGTACCTGGCTTGCGGGCACATCTACACTGTGGGGCGTGCAGGAGGCGGCTGATCGATGTCTCTCTCTCATCGATGTTTCTGACTTTCTATCTCTCTCCCTTCCTCTCTGTAAAAAATCAATAAAATAAAAAAAAAGATCTGTTTGGCCCTAGCTGCTTTGGCTCAGTGGATAGAACGTCGACCTGTGGACTGAAGGTCCCCAGGTTCAATTTCAGTCAAGGGCACATGCTCAGGTTTCCGGCTCGATCCCCAGGGACCATGCAGGAAGCAGCCAATCAATGATTCTCTCTCATCATTGATGTTTCTACCTCTCCCTCTCTTTTTCTCTCTGAAATCAATAAAATATATACATACATATATATATATCTTTGTGCCCAGCCAGTGGCCAGTGGTTGAGTATTGACCCATGAACCAGTTCAGTCACCAGTTCAGTTCCTGGTCATGGCACATGCCCATGTTGCAGGCTCAGTCCCCAGTTGGAGATGTGCAGGAGGCAGCCAATTGATGATGATTCTGCTCTCATCAATGTTTCTTTCTATCCCTCTCCCTTCCTCTCTCTTTCAAAGTCAGTATATTGTTTATTATATATGTATACATAATAAAAAAAGATCTGTTTGTGCACAACTGTGTTGAGGGGACATTGGAAGTTAACAAGTAACATGTAACTGAGCCTGCTCGTTAAATAAATCTGATCCAGATACTTACTAAGGTTATTTTTAAATCGCAATGGAGTTTAAGATTTTCTTCAAAGAATAAAAAAGGCTTGATGTCACTTAAATAGTTCTAATTGTAAGCAATTATGAACAATCTTTTCCCACGTGTTACCCCAATTTTAGAAGTTAGTGAGAATTCTGATGTTCTTAACTAAAATTACATTGTAAATCTTAATGGCATCTGAAATTACCCTGCATTTTGGCTCTACCTACTATAGCTGTGATTCATGAAGAGATGCAAAGAATATTGGCAGAGTACATGAATTATTTTATTGTAGCATATTAATTAATAAGTATATCACTTTAAAACACTGACTTTTTCACATATTCCAATTAAACCTTCCTCTATGGCCTTATAGAATGTATTAGTAGAAAACTTGCCCAGCCAATAAACAAAAGCATTTATTTTCTATTATGTATACATGATCTGAAACTATAGCCTTTTGGGTTTTTTTAATCTGTTGTTCAAGGCCAAACCATTTATATGGATAATTTTTAAAGCTTCTGTACAAAGCGAAAAAGAACATTTTATTTATTCACTGGGGTTTTTTTATGCGCCTTGAAATTGCATAGATAAAGTATTTTCAGGCTCATGGATGTGGAGAAGATAAAAGGTCTCTTATTTTATAAGGCTTTATGTGAGCTTTTCAAAAGTACAGTTTTCTCATGGGTTAGAATTTTTTTTTAAATAAAACATTATTTCACTATTATAATTGGAGTTTGATGTGGGCATCTTTTTTCTCCCTTGAATTGCATGTTACATTATGTGTTTAAGATCATTTTTATTACATTTCACCTCCTGGATTTTAATAGTTCTCTTGTTAGAGAAATTAATTTACCAATCCTCATTTTCAGCATATGCCAACTATTTAATATGACTCAGAGTCGAAAACCCCAAAAAATAAAAAAATAAAAAACCTCCGATTTAAGAGACAAAGTGTGAAAAATACAACTTGGTTTTGCAACGTACCGGTATGAAGATGGAAAATGATTTACCTCCCCCTCCTTAAGAACCAGTGCTAAGCCTGGCGGACTGCGGGCAGGAAAAGAAGAGGCTTATTTTTATTTTTATTTTTTAACTCGGGCATCTGAACCCGGGCCAGGTTCGGGGTGAGCATTAGCTGTCGCTGTTCCCTGGCCGGAGCACCCCCAGCTGCGGCGGCCGCCGGACAGGTGGGGAATGAATATTGTAGAGCAGCGGGGCGTTCGCAGCGCGAGCTCCGGGTCCCCAGGACGCGAGTTGGAGAGGCTTCAATTGGAGCAAACAGGTGTTCCTGGGAGGAACCGTCCTCGGGTGGCGGGGGGGGTGCCATTCTCTCACACACATGAAAAGTGTCCCTTCCCTCTGCCCGCAGGAAAAGGAGAATTAACTACCGCCCTTCCTTTTGAAATGGAAAAGAGCAGGAGAAAACATGGCACCAGGTTTTGGCTCCAACTGGATTTCCATGGAGCGTGTCATCTAGGAAGGAGGATGAGAATTCTGGAAGCAAAATGCCCCTGTTGTGTTCAGCACGGGGGATGCTGTCAAAACCGAATGAATGAAGGCGATGAATTTTTTGACCCAAGGAGGTACCTATACAACGGAATGGCCTGGTTTGTCTTCTATGAGTCATTTCTTCATTCACCAAATATTTATTTCCCTCGCACTTACACATTTTGGAAGACCAGTCCTAGTGCGAGGGTTACAACAGAAAAAGGCCTCGGTCCAAGCCGTAATGATAGTAATTGGCTGGAACATGAAAGTGAACCGGATGAGTCTTTGGGGAATTATGGATGGTAATTGCTGGCAGCAGAAAGACCTCTTTTTGTGTAGCATCGCCGTATCGAGGATATGACTAACATTTTTTGAGGGCATTCTTTTTAAACCGCATTTTCCCATGAAACATAAAATAATAATATTAAAGGCAATTGTTCGAAGATGGTTTTTAATCCCTCCATTTATTCTTAAAGGGAACAAATGTTCATCTTATGTATGATTTCCCCATTCTTGAGTTTTTAACTTTCTGGTTTTGTAGTTGGCTGAGCTATATCTACAAGTAATTGTTAAGAAAAGCATATGATTTGTATATACAGATGGTCCCTAGAAGCAAGCTATTTCCTTGATATACAAGTATCCCCTTCCAGGGTTTCAATCACAATCCATGTATAACGTTATATGGCGTTTTCTCATTTAATAATATTATATCTTAAATCTATTTCTAAATGTACACCTACTCTTCATACTTATATTTTTTCCTAATTTAGAAAATCTAATGAAGGTTTTTGAAAACCTTTCATTTTATAGGGAAAAAAAAACTTTATCAAAAAACAGGGAGGCCGAGACTGGTTTGGCTCAGTGGAAGAGCGTCAGCTTGCGGACTGAAAGGTCCCAGGTTCGATTCCGGTCAAGGGCATGTACCTTGCTTGCGGGCACATCTCCACTGTGGGGCATGCAGGAGGCAGCTGATCGATGTCTCTCTCTCATTGATGTTCCTGTCTTTCTATCTCTCTCCCTTCCTCTCTATAATATATCAATAAAAAAATATATAAAAAAAAACAAAACAGGGAGAAAGTTCTTCGTAGTCACAGTGAAAGGAACTCTGGCCACCAGCTACATCAACATCAAGAAAGAAGATGAGGAGTGTGGGGAAGAGCAATGAATACAGTAGTCCTCGTGCCTCCTATGTCACAGCATTGACTTATCAGAGACTCAGCTGCTTAGCGTCTAGTTGTTAGAGACCTTGCATTATTTTTATCCAGTAACAGGCCATGTGGGGGAGGGGGAACTACTTCTTACCTTTGTCAGTCCAATTCCTATTTTTGCGGGATTAGAAAATCCTTCCATGCTCTGGCAATTTGTATGAAAGTTTTGGTGTAAATTTCTTACCATCTTCTATTTTTTCCTTCTAAAATGGAGCCATCCACCAGACACCATTTTCAACTGGAAACTCTGGGTGATCTTTAAAATTGCTTGGGATAAGGGGACCATACAAACTATTGCTGTGGCCCAACCCTGGGGCCTGAATTCTGGGTGGTCTTGTTGTAACTGTTGCTATTTAATTATTGATGACTTACCCACACAAGACATGGAAGCCGCAAGGAAAATGAAACCCCATGTGCAGGTTTCTTTAGATGAACCTTCTTTGAGGTGTAAGTGTCCCTCTAAGAAACACAGCGAGGCTAGATTCAGGGGGTCATTCCAGAGACTGCCAGGGGAAGGCCGCAGTAGCGACTCATTCCTTGGTGGAATCTGTGATGCACCTTGAAGGCCAGGCATCCTCACGCTCTTTACTACTCCCTCCGAGGATGAAAACAACAAGAACAACTTACTTAAAGGAACTGATTTCCCCTATTAATACTCTCATCCCGGGAGGCACTTACAAAAAGGGTAATTCAGCCGAAACCGGTGTGGCTCAGTGGATAGAGCATCGGTCTGTGGACTGAAAGGTCCCAGGTTCGATTCTGATCAAGAGCATGTACCTTGGTTGCGGGCGCATCCCCAGTAGGGGACGTGCAGGAGGCGGCTGATCGATGTCTCTCTCTCATCAATGTTTCTCTCTCTATATCCCTCTCCCTTCCTCTCTGTAAAAAATCAATAAAATATTTTTTTTAAAAGGATAATTCACTACACAGATATGTGCAAGGAACTTTGCTGGGTATATAGGGATGGAGGATGACTCTTGTCTTTATGAAATTCACATCCTAATCGGAGAGAGCTAAGCAGTGCAGAGGGGCTAACTCAAATGGATGTGATCAGAAGCCTCCGTGCCCAGTTCCCCGAGTCTGTAGGTTAATGCATGAGTTCCATGGATAACATGGCGTTTTATAACGGCCCTGAAGGAGGACTAAGATTTGTCCAGGCCAAGTTAGAACGGATTTCAGGCTAAGAAAATGGCTGGAAGAAAAACAGGGAGGGAGCATCTTTCAAGGCAGGCATGGCTGATAATACAGAGCAGCTCTTTATCGTCAACTCGATATGATCCATGCCTTTTATTTTCTGACGTCCCCATTTTAACGGAAGAGTTTGGGTCACCTCCTAACACATTTGCTATTGTGCACAACTGTCATCTCCTTCCCATCCAGACCCTTACCTGGGAGATAAAAGCTTTGCATAGTGTGCCCTGAAAATCTCTAGGATCCACTTTTTCTTGCCATTATTATTCTTTATTGAGCACCTACTGTGTGCTCCAGGCAGAATGAACCTTGTCCAAGGGCCAAGTTCCTTCAGTGTCCATGTAGTCAATTGATCTGTTTCTTTCACAGCTTATTTCCCCCTTGAACATCCCTGGATTCGCAGTGTCTTTCTAATAATTCTGAAAAGTATTTCAAGTTGACTGTGTGTGTAGGGAGGGTTGAACAGTAGGCTTTGCTGTCTCTCCAGCTGCTGTGTGGGCATCATCATGACCTCTTGTCTCAGCTCTACTGCATCCGACATCATCTGATGATTTGCTGAGGCTCCATTGCTTTGGGGATGGGGAGGGGCTGAGCTTGGAGGAGTTTAGGAGGCTACAGTCTACGCAGCCTGGACAGGCCGGAATCAAGCTTCACAATATTGACTGAAACGGGCCTGCGCATGCTTCTGCCCTCCACCCCCCAACCCCCTTTTTTTCTTTTCTTTTTTTCCTTTTTTTAAAGCAACAGTTTTGCTTTAATAGGACTTGAAATTTTTAACCCAGTTTTGCTTTGGGGGAAAATGTATTCACCATATGCCTTGTCAAGATAGCACGTTTTTTAAATTTCCGAATGAAAGTCACCTCTCAGCGCCGAGGTTCTCTCTAGGAGCACACCTGCCTGTTAATCACGGTCTCTAGCTTCTTATTTCCGTTTGCAAATGGGGATGCTTAGCAGCAGCCTCAGAAGGAATGACTGTCTCATCAGCGAGACTAAGGGCTGATGAAATACAGGCAGGTACCTGGCAGGGTACCGTGAAATCAATCCCCGGGCCCTTTAAATCTCGAAGAAGAAGGAAGCGTGAGTAGTCAACACAGATGTTAAGGGACAGGTGACAGGTGAGCCCAAGGTCCTGGCTGGTGACCCAGCCCGTGTGAGTCCTGACTGTTGTTATTGCATAAATAGGATTGTCAAAGCAAAAGCAAATGTTTTTTGAAAAGAAAAGAAAAAAAAATCACTCATAACCCAACACACCTCCACGGATCTTTTCATCATTGTTTTAGTCCATTCATATGTTGACATTTTTCATTACGTGGCTTTAATGCCATTTTATGTGCTTTCTTTTTCTTTTTAACTAAACATGATGGCTTGCACTGCTATTGTCTATTCGGTATTGTAGTTAGTCTTTTCCTTTTTAATCCAGTTATTCTGACAGTTATGGGGGCGGTTCAGGGTAGCCCTGTAAGTAGCATGTGGGTGGCATGCATTTGTTTTTCAGAAAACTGAAGGGCTGACTCTACCATACCTTAAGGCTCCTCAGCTTACTATTTAAGAGGCCTCTGATTTCTCATTATTGGGTCCTGAGATTTATTTGCATCATTCTGTTTTACCCACACAGACCACTTGCATATGTTAATTCTCAGGTATTTTATAATAACACTAGAGGTCCGATGCACGAAATTCATGCAAGAGCAGGCCTCTCTCCTTCCCTTGGCTGCTTGGCACCAGCATCCCTCTGTCACCCGGGACCCAGGCTTTGTCCGGAAGGACATCCAGAAGGACGACCGGTCTCATTAGCATATTAGGCTTTTATTGTTACAGATTGACGACAAAGTGTATCTATAAACATAGCAGGCAGGTGGACATAATAGATAGTCCCATCTCCCCTCAGAATTCCTTCCTGGACTGAAGGCTCCGTGCGTTGTCAAACGTCAGTACTTGGTCATTTCATTCCGGTCAGTAACGGCCCCCACTGGTGGTGTGTTCACTAGGTAAAATGTGTGTCTGCCTTGCCCAGAGCACTGGGGGGACAGCCTAGGATAAAGAAGTCTGGGGGAGACTGCCGGGCAGGGGTTGGGGGGCTGCCTGGGAGGAGAAGGGAGCAGGGTGCTGTGGGAGGAGCTGCCGAACAGCCAGGGGGCAGCATGGGAGCATTTTGCACCTCGAGAAGGAGAGGCAAATGGAAGAGGCAGATGAACACCACTTCAGCTCTTCTCCTGAGCCCCGCCTCGGGCGGGTGATGGATGACTTCTTGTCATCTTTTCTATTTCTTCACGGCAGCTAAAACGGAATCTCCCCACTGAGACCAGAGGCAGAAAACAGGAATTCTGTGGGCCATACGTGGCCTGCAGAACTTTTGGTTTCTTCGTCTTCACAGTTTGGTTTGGTTTGGTTTAATTTGAGATGTTATTTTTATATAATGACATTGACACATTTTCAAGGCAGAGTTTGATCAGTTTTGGTCATGCTCTGTAACTGTGCAACCACCACAGCACATGGAGATACAGACCAGTTCTCCCACTCTGAAAAGTTTCCCCTCGTCCCTCTGGACTCAATTTCCCCATCCCTGCCCCTGGCAGCCTCCCATCTGCTTCCTGACAATAGAGTTTTGCCTTTTCTAGAATTTCTTATAAATGGAATTATGCACTTGGGTAGTCTTTTGTGTATGACTTTTTTCACTAGAAGTTCAGAAACTCATCCCTGTTGTGGTATCAGTAATGCATTTCTTTTCATTGCCGACTGATATTCCACAGCAGGGATATACTGCAGTCTCTTTGTCCATTCACTAGGTTATGAACTCGTAGATTGCTTCCAATCTGGAGCTATTATAATTAGTGGTGTTACGGCACTTGGGTACACATCTTTTTGTGAGCATTGGTTTTTATTTCTTTAGGGTAAATGTCTACGGGAGGGATTGCAGGGTCCTATGGTGAATAGATGTTTAATTCTACTTGAACCTGTCAAGCTGTTTCCAAAGCGGTTAAACCATCTTGCCTTTCCGTGGCAACGTACGTGAGTCCCGGTTGCTCTGCAGACTCGCTGGCTGTCAGCAATGAAAACCCAGGTCCTATAGAGAAGCCACGGGCTCCAGCTCACCTCACTTCTTGTTTGATTCGTTTTGCTCATGTATGTTATTCACTTCTCGCCGGTCAACGTATGACCTCTGCCTTAGACATGCTTCTTAGCAACGTTGTGCCCCTCGGTGTGTGTAAGGCATTGTCTTTGGGAACAGGATCTGTGGAGGAGGCAAATCTGCGTTGGGATCTCAGTCTTTCTGAGCTGTCACTCAGCTAGCTTGACATTCACCTGTACAATGCTCAGGTTACCTTATTCAGTGGCTGGTTGTGGAAATGCAGGTATACCCAGCACAGGGCCAGGCCCGTGGAAAATGTGCAGTGGGCATTGCACAGGTAGTACCTGGTATCATGGTATATAGTCCAGTAATTCTTGTATCTGTAGTGTTGTGTGTTGGTATCATGATATGGTCTAGGACATGTGTGTGCGAGAGACATAAACACTTGTACCCTACTCCCAGAGATCCCAGTTACAGTCTCCTGGGACAGACCTGAGTGTATGCACTATTTAAAAGTTCCATGAGTACCGCTTCTCGGCCTTTTGGCTAAGATCAAGTGTAATAAAAGATCCACGGTAGCCCTAGCTGGTTTGGCTCAGTAGATAGAGCATCGGCCTGTGAACTGAAGGGTCATGGGTTCAATTCCGGCCAAGGGCACATGCCCGGGTTGTGGGCTCGACCCTCAGAAGGGGTTGTGCAGGAGGCAGCTGATCAATGATTCTCACTCATCATTGATGTTTCATCTCTCTCTCTCTCTCCCTTCCTCTCTTATTATATTCTTATTTTAAAAAATAAAAATAAATAAAAGTTCCACGGGTCATTGGGATGAGCATCCCTGGTCAACCCACATGGTTTGAACAGGAAGACAATAACCAAGAGCCGTCCACTCAAAACTTAGTTCTACCACTAACTAGCTGTGTGACCTTAGGCAACTCACTTGCCCTCTCTGACAGAGCGCATCTATCTGCGATCTGACTCTAGCCAGTTTGGTCTTTCACAGTTACTGGGTTCTTTCTGGTGCACAGTGGCTGCAGGTGGAGACAGATGAGTTGAGAGCTACGCCTGCTTTCCGAGTCATATGTCAGTCAGTAACCTGCTAGTGAAAGCCAGGAAGTAGACTCCTCCTTCTTGTGATGGACACGGCAGGAAGGCCAAACCCTGATCCAGGACGCAGTTCCAGGGGTGCTAAGCAGGTGCTCACTCATGCTGATGCCCTTCCTGTGCAGGCGGTGGAAATGCCGAGGACAGTATCTCCAGCCAGCCCACCTCGCTTCTTACCATTCCTAATATCTTCATTAACAATCATTAGTCATGCTCATTAAGAGGAGCTAATTAATAAGATAAACATAGCTGCCACACGCTTAGCTGCTGCCTCTGAAATAAGGCTTTTCATTAGTCTTTTAGATGTGAACAGAAAGCCCCAGAAATGTGTATTCCCATTAGTCCCCTTGCTCTGGGATGTGGATTTAAATAAATGCACACATATATGCCCCACTATCTACACGGAAGCATCTTAAAGTTAATTACAGAGAGTAGACTGGATGGTTCATCCCCAAGGTTTCATCCAAACCGAAGAGTCAATAATTCCACTCGGGAAGGGTCTTTATAAGAGTACTGTTTGTCAGCACAATTTCTCCTCATCCTAAGACCCTTTTTTCTGGAAACTACCATGAGCCCCCTGGTGTTAGTGGTCTGCCCGTTCCCCTGCTCTCCCAGACCTGCCTTTTCCCAGCTGCTTGTTTCAGGCTAGGGAGGATGCCAACCTTTGCAAAGTGGCAACTTTATTTACCCGCTTTGGTCTGCAGTCTCTCCCAAGCTTCAGTGATTTGAGAAACACCATCACAATATGCTTTTTTTGGTCCCATCCGCCTAACGCCCCCTACTGCTATTTTTCTTTAAATGGCCATACTTTTGTTTTAAACCTAAATACAGTGGTACCTCGAGATATGAGTTTAATTCATTCCGTAACCTTGAGGCGTGGGAAACTATGGGACGCTAGAGTTGCGGTAAACTGGTGGGTTGTGTGCAGCCGGCCGATCCGCGAGATGACTCCTATCTCAACTGTTGCTCGTATTTCAAAGCAAAAATCGCTCGCTCAAGGGCTCGTATCTCAAAAAACTCGTATGTTAGGGCACTCGTATCTCAAGGTACCACTGTACCTTCTTTAGGTGTATCATGCAGAGAATTATCCATGGTCCAAATGTGCCCATTAATTATTATTTTAATTCGCACCGTAAAAGAAATGAACAAGTACATACATAAAATGTTAGGAGAGTTCATGAATATTCAAAATAAAAAGAAATCACCTCGATGTGCCTAGAGTCAGCCGGGGTACCTCCAGGCATCTGCGCAGGGCACTGTGGGAACCCGGCTGGGCTCTACTGGGGTTTCCTTGCCCGTCTCCCCCTCCCCGCTGCTCCCCCCAGACTGCGGGTCCCCGGAGCGGAGGACAGGCTTTCATCTGTGTCTCCGTGCCAGTAAGCCTGGCGCACGATATGCATTCAGTAAATGTTTGATGAATGAATGTTTCTGTAACCGACACAAGTGCAATTCCGTGAGCAAACAGAAAGGCCTGCTCTTTTCTCTCACTGTGAGTCCCCAACTCTGAGCGGCTTGGGCACACAAACATGGAGTCAACGCCTAACGAAGAACCAAAACCCATGGGAGTGAAGGGATGTCTGAGCCCCTGCCTCCTGGAACTTTCCCGAAATGACAGACGGGTGATTCATTTCATTCCCCTCATGTTAAGATTCTTAGCGACGTGTTGATCTTCACATGTAGCACCTACCTGGAGTTTTTCGGCCTGGTGTTTACTGCTGTTGTTTCGGATGAAACCATCTGCATCTAATTACATAAAAGCATTTTAACAGTCCAAAATTTCCAGCTCGCGGGTGGATGAATTCTATAAGCATTCGTAAGCAACACATTGAGTTGGAGAAAAGGGGCCTAAATATTTAGATATCTAAAAAGCATCTGATTTTCTGAAGCCTTTAAAACATATTTTTCTGAAGTTCAAGGTGAGAAATATAAACAGACTTGTTGGTTGATTTGCATGGGGTTTGCTTTCCCCCCCATAATTACCGAGATGGTTTTGTTTATAGAAAGGGAGTTAATAAGATTAACATAGTGCCACACGCTATGAGGCAGTGGCCCAGCCACGATTTGGGACATTGTGGATGGTCTCCGGCTTGCTTGATGCGCATCTTGCAAATATGGCCCCGGTTCATTATGGGGAGTTACTTCTTACCCTGTTTAGAAAGGCACCGAGCTGGGGGCCGGCAGAGGGGCCAGGGAGGAGGCATCGTGTGCCCCTGAGGCTGGCACCTCCCCACCCCGATGCCCTGGAATGATAGGCACCTGGTAAACCTCTGGAAACTTCCTCGGGGGCCCTTTCTCTCCCCACGTGGCCCGTCCCCTGAGGTTAATGCCGGTCACTGCAAAGCGAAAGCAGAAGAGGCTAATCGTTTTCGCTGCCTTTTGCAAAGTTCGATCAGAAGTACAGATGGTTACGCAAGATCACGAAGCACCCCCTGCTCGCCTGCCGAGGGTTTTGCTGGCTGAGTGTCCGCGTCCAGAGAAAAATGTAACGCAGGGAATGATTACACAAATCCGAGTGGGCACGGCCGGGGAAATCCAGAAGGATTATCTCCGGGCCTGCGGGCCGTGTTCCGTGCTCTGGAAAGCGGGGGGTGTCCGCTCGCTTGTTTGAAGCCCGATGGCCTTCAGCGAACTGGCCCCGACGAAGCATTGGAGCTGGTTCTGAGGCTCCCCACTCTGGCCCCTGAGATCTGTCAGGGTGCTGTCAATCCTGTAGCCCCGACATTGGTCCCGGGCCCGGCGGACATGCATGCGGGGACCACCCCCAGCGCACCAGCTTTGGGTTTCGGGGTGTGTGGAGTCCCGACGGAGAATACCCGGTCTGCCTTCTAACATTTCGCTTTTGCGCCCTTGAACTTGAAATGTCTTCATAGCGAAGAGAAACGTGGGGCTCATCAGGCCATTGGTTGTGGTCAAGACTAAAACGATGCAGCGTAAACCAAGCCTTCACCCCGTCTTTGTTAGCGCGCGCGGCGGAACGCGTCTCAGCCCAGAGCCGGGTCAGAGCACCCAGGGGCCGCGTGCTTTTCTGCTGAGGAATTGCATTTTCCCGAGTGTGTTCTGAGCTGCGGGAACAAATCATTAAGTGACACGAGAGGACAGGAGGAGAGGAGTATTCAAAAATCCCGTGACCCCTGCTGCAGGGGTGGCTGGCAGAAGACACTGGCTTTAATTGCTTGTTTCTCTCTCGCCGGGTTTTGTTTCAATAAAACATTCCCCGTGATCGCGAGGCAAGAGGTGATTGGGAAGGCGATAGTTTTATTTTAATGGTCCTATCGATTTTTCTTTATTCGGAATGATCAAAAGAAAAGAGTTTTTCTAGGTATAATCAGATAGCATTCGTCCACCAATCAGACCGGTTACGCAGAAAAGAGCCATATTAATTAGCGCTGCACGGGAAATGGGCTTTAAACACCAACCTGCTGATCTTTTGCTTCTCTTTCTGTTCCCGGTATTTTGAAAAAGAATATTTGATTATATAGATCTGCGCTCAACGGAGAAATAACAGAGCTTTAGTTCATAACAAGAAAACAAAGCAGCTACCACACACACAAAAAAATGTTTCCTCTGTATTAGCATAGGGATCTTTGTTTTACATTCTTCTCTTCGCCTGTAGCAGGGCACATGTGAATTTTCTTCTCTACTTCCCTTCTTTTTTAAAAAATAACTTCCAGGTTGGTGTATTTACATGTTAAAATAAAAACGTCCATTTGCTCTGGAATGGAAGCTTCCAGCAGCACTGTGGATTCATAAGCTAATAGATTTAGCAAATAATGTCAGAGAAACCTTAAAGCCAGCCTCCCTTACATGTTACTGTACGTAAAAGAGCCAGAATCCCTGTTTTCTAGAATGTTATGTTTATCTATATTTATTTAAAAATTGGAAACAAAAAGCAGAGTCCTAGCTGTGGCACGGTGCCCTTCTTGCGATGGTCACCCCAAATCGGTGGACCACGTACGTGGCTTATGAAACCTGGAGATGAGTGGATAAGTCACTCCATCCTCCCAACTCCGCATATTGCCTGCCCCCGGAGCCTTCCCCAAGTCTCTGCTGACACCCCAAAATACCGCTGTGTTTATTGAAAACCATCGATGCCAATTCTTCCCGCTGAAACCGAGACAGGGGGAAAGAAATCCTAACTGGAGTATTTTCAGTTTAATAAATTATTGCGTCAAGTTAGGACAACACAGAGCTATTGCCTAGCAACACGGGATTAGGCCGAAAATAATTTAAGCTACCAAATGAGAAACATTTGTAATCGAATCTGCTCTAACACTTGTTTTACCACATGGCTTAACACCCTTTCGCTCACACATGGTTAAACACATGTTTGAACTGCTGTTTTAACACCCGCCTCACACATCTTTATGCTCTCTGCTCCCATATGCTCAGACACATGCTCTGACACCCTGGGCGGACTCGTCGCTGAACACAGGCAGGGCATTGTCTGGGGTCTCCGTGTCCAGAATTGGTTGGTTAGGAGCGGGCAGCCAGCGACCGGTGCCCAGTAAAGCCACAGCTCTTCCTGTCAGGTGACCTCCACCCTCAGGTGCCTTCTGTCATCCTCGTCTGGAGAAGAGCATCATCCTCTTGGAGACGTCCATCACCGCGGTCCTCTCTGTCTCCTCTGCCCCCCACCCAGGGGCGGCCGTTCGGGGTATCTCGGTGCCGGGCGTGTCCTATCACTAAACGTTGTTTCCCACCCTGGCCGGTCTCCTGTGTTTTCCCAAGCCGCCAAGCCCTAACGTCTGACTCACGGCCAGATGTGGAACTGAGGTGTGTGTTTTTTTTCTTTCCCCTCTTAAGTTTCACTTGGCAGTTTCAGCCGAGTGGAAAATGTCCATGTACCAGAACAGGGGGCTTGTGTTGCAGAAGTCTGAGCGTAAATGGAAAACGCGTGGCCTCCCCTTTCATGGGTCTGATTGTTTGGAACCTCGCTCTTTTTCTTTTCCTTGGGGCATTCGCCATCGCCCTAGGCAAGGTGACTGTCACCATCCAGACCAGCCAGCGGCCGAGTCACAATTCTGCCACTGCTTCCTAATGTGGCAGCAGTCTAGGGTGTGAGCTTCTGAGCTGGGGATGTGCCCGCAACCAAGGTACATGCCCTTTTTTTTTCTTTAATATATTTTATTGATTTTTCACAGAGAGGAAGGGAGAGGGATAGAAAGTTAGAAACGTCAATGAGAGAGAGACATCGATCAGCTGCTTCCTGCACGCCCCCTACTGGGGATGCGCCCACAATCAAGGTACATGCCCTTGACCGGAATCGAACCTGGGACCTTTCAGTCCGCAGGCTGACGCTCTATCCACTGAGCCAAACCGGTTTCGGCGCCACATCCTTTTAGATCCCTCTCTGAACATTGGGAGGTAAAACAATAGCCCCATTTTTACAGACAGGCAAACTGAGACCCAGATGGTTTATGAGCTCTGCCAGAAACTGCATAGCTGCTAGGTAGTGAGATTGGATGTTGAATGCTGGTCCCTGGACATCTAAGTCTGAGTTTTTCCTACCATGTTTCAAGGCGAGGCCTGTAAAATGAACACAGAAGTACCAGGAATAGCCCTCACCCCCAAAAGAGCTCATGGAGGAGGAGAGATACTGACAAATGAAAAACAACTTCCATTTTTTGAGAGAGAACTATGAGCCAGCCCTAAACGAGGTACTTGTAATAAATCATTCCTCTTAATCTGTACAACAAGCGATTTGACAGGTAAGAAAACCGAGACCCAGAAAAGCGTAATTAACTTACCCCGAGTCCAAGAACTGATAAGTAGCAGAACTAGAATTTGAACGCAAGCCTGATTCCAAATAAAACCCATACCTCCAACCATTACTCATACTGGCTCCCCACCAACGGCCGTAAATGAGTTCAGAGACAAACTATAACGATGGTGTAAATCAGCTTTGGATGAAGCCCATTCTTCCCTTCATCGTTCCTAGTTAGGCTGCTGTTTGATTGTGTGATTGTTATTTTTTTTCGTTTTTAACATTATAAAGTGGAGAAGCGTAACAAGAAATAGAAGTCACTGCCGCTACAGGCAAGCATTTGGAAATGAAATCCACACCGAGGCTGTGCCACCACCTCGGTGAAACTCGCTTTAACCTTCGTGCAAATTCTCCTTTTCGGGTAATTGTGCTCACAATTATCTGACAACAAAAATCCCTTTCAACTCTATGGCTTTCGGGTCCCGAGGAGTGTTAATGGACGCTAAATTAAATTATTTGAAAATACATTCTCCTTCCGTGGCCGAACTCTGAAAGGTCAGCGTGAAGGAAACTGCACTGGGAATGATACCCTGGCGTTCGGTGGGTCGGAAGAAAAATTTTTCATTATTGTCCATTAATAACTCAAGCTGTCTTCGGAGCTGGCGTTGCAGATAACTCCGAGGTGAATGGAATCCTTGAGCTCACTTTCCATGTTAAATTGGTTTGGACCCAGATGCGGGGACTAACAATCAGACCATTTAAACGCAGGCCGAGATCAGCCAGGAATAGCAACCCTGGGATGCCTGACTCGGAGATGTAAGCAGGAATCGGTGATTACTTCGAGGAGCTGAAAGATCCCAGAGGGAAATGCGGGGGGCTCTTCATTCCCTTCATTCCGTTTTTTTCTTGCCCCGAACACAGAATTGTTAGTACAAATACCTGGCAGCCTCGACACACAGGTGCAGATCTGGACCCTCGTCAGCCTCGCTCGGGGTTTCTTTGTAGTTTAACTGAATCTCACCGTGTCGAGGTTCAAGATCAAATGCTCGCATTTGCGTGCAGCCCTTGCCAAATTTCCGAACCTCTAAGCACAAAATCTCCAGCCTTCATTTCTTCGCTCGCCTGGAAAGCTAAGGTAGCGCCGAGCCAAAAGGAGAAGTTATGAAGTGAGATTATACTTGATTAGGAACGAGGAGAAAAAAAGTCCCATGTCCAGAAATGCAGATGTGCGCCGCGTTCCTCGGGGGATGCTGGTATTTGATCTCCGAGCCTTCGAGGTTCATGTTCCCAACGTTAAGAGATGCGGGAGCCAACTTTTATCGGTCACTAACGCTGAGACGACGCCGGAGACCCAGGCATGTTACATTACAAATCAGTGGGCCCGGGGCGCCCCAAGTTACAGACATCCCTGTGTGGGAGGAAGGGGCAACACGTGGAGGGCGCCAGTCGTGAACTTGACTTACGCCGCGGTGGCGTGATCGTGAGTCCAGGGTGTGAGAGCGTTCATTTCAGCGAGAAGAGAAGGGAGACTATGAACGCTGCGAGGCTGCACCCCGAGGAAAAGGACCAGGAAGCAGGGGTCCCCTTTGTGGAGGGGATCTTGGGGGGGCAGAGGGGCAGTTAACACAGGCTGCACTACCGTCCTTTTTTAATATCTGACTCTATGACCTGGAGCACCCCGCTTATTTATGGAGCAAGGCCTCCACGGTGGGGAAAGTGAAATCCGAGGCACAGAGTATTCACAAAATAACGGCCATCAGCAAACACAGTGCCCGTCGCCATCCGTGAAAAAGACACCCGCCGCCGAGATTTCGCCTCCAGGCGGGGACTTTCGTGGGACCGAATCCAGTATTAAAGCCGAGACTAGTTATGGGCATGAATGTGTCACACAGCTGCCTCTTTAAAAAACCTTAATAAACTGTATTTTTATAATAGGTACCTGGTACTCCCTGCTATTAATTAATTAGACTTCCTTTTTGGCTAGACCTGCTTATTTTAAAACCAAATAATGATCTAATTGTTATTTTTAATTAGTGACTTTAATTCTAAAAACAAGAAAAAATGTTAAAAAAAAGATGGGTAAATCTGTATCTTGGTTGCAGGAATAAGCTTTTATGGGCAAAATTATATCTTTCAGGCTTTTGCCAATAACATCGACCTCTGCGTGTGTTTCCTTATCCTGTGAGGTTCATCTGCCCTCGCTAGGAAATGTTTTCGTTGGGGAATGAAATCTATGAAATCATCAGACTTTGGGACTCGTTTTGAAAGCGATCAGAATATCTGATCTTTGAAGTATTCCTAAAATTTGAAATAGAATGCATTATGAGAAAAAAATTAATAGACGGTATATTATAAAATAAGTGTAAGCATATGGTCTGTTACAAGTGGACAATATAAAAGCAAAATAGAGGAAAATGAAACTCCCCATACGTATTATCTGCATCCCACTAACACATTCCCACTCGGGTTGTAGCATTGAACATTTGCTGCTTCCCTCTCCCTCACTAATGCTATTTTTCAGATCCTCAATAGATGCACTGTGGAGCAGAGAAGTAATCATTATTTAGGTTGCTGAAAATAGCTTACCGAAATTGATAATGAAAATTGTTCAGGGTGTTCTGTCAAAATCCTTTCCAATTAGCACTGAGGTCTTGAAGGGCCAGACTTGGCGTTTTATTAATAAGTTAGGTTTATTATCGTAGCTTTTGATATATGCATGGTGTGGATATCTCATACATCTCATGATATTGCATAATTATGGTGCTTTTAATTTGTTATACCCCAATCTGTTCTCCGGTTTTATTCAAAATTCAGAATTACGTACTTCAGAGTTCCATAACTAACAACTCATTAGGAAGGCATGCCCTGTACTTGAGGTTACCGTTACGGCACTCCATGCTGAACGGTAAACTAGAGAAATGGCTGACTGCCTGGCTGTCATTGACCAGTTTAAATATTTAAAGTTATCATCTGACCCTTTGTCTAACCACTGGTACAAAATGAAGTAAAGGTGTGCATAAATCAGAGGAAAGGGGGTTTCTTTCGAATAGTGTTTTCTAAATGAATAACATAATCGTGCTGTCAATATAAGATACTTAGATAAAACATATATATGTACGTGTGTGTGTGTGTGTGTGTGTGTGTGTGTCACCATGTTGGCAATCTATTATTTTATTATTTTTAAAAAAATATATTTTATTGATTTTTCTCAGAGAGGAAGGGAGAGGGACAGAAAGTCAGAAACATCGATGAGAGAGAGACATCAATCAGCCGCCTCCTGCACACCCTACACTGGAGATGTGCCCGCAAGCAAGATACATGCCCCCCGACCGGAATCGAACCTGGGACCTTTCAGTCTGCAGGCCGGTGCTCTATCCACTGAGCCAAACCAGTCTCAGCAATCTATTATTTTTTTAAAGATAAAGGGCTCAGTTTCTCTTTTTTTCCTTGATATTTTTCAAAAAGACATTAAAAATTTAAGCTTGTCATTCTACTGTGATCACATTTAGATCCACTGTTAGTTATAAGAATTTTATAGCCCAGCTGGTGTTGCTCAGTGGTTGAGCATCAACCCATGAATCAGGAGGTCACAGTTAGATTCCCAGTCTGGGCACATACCCATGTTGTGGGCTCAATCCCCAGTAGGGGGCATGCTGGAGGCAGCCAATCAGTGATTCTCATCATTGATGTTTCTATTCCTCTCGCCCTCTGCCTACCTCTCTCTGAAATCAATAAAAAAAATATTTATAAGTAAATAAATAAAATGTTTTTAAAAATAAGTTTCTATTACTGTTTTTTTGTCTGTTTTTTGTATCTTAAATGATAGCTTTCGGCTTGTTTCTGTCTTTCCCTCCAAATGATGAGAAACTGAGATGGTTGCTTATTGCACTGGTTCAATCGCTTGCTTATTGAGGTGTTTCTTACTTCCATTGTTTAGCCCTCCTCTCGCTAATAAGTAGCTGAATGACGTTAAAAGTAGTCCAGCTGTAGTGCTGTGATTTACCTAACGTTGATTCTGTATCCGCATGACAAAAGTAGTGTTAGCTTCAGTAGGGACCCAAGCATGCGGGGATGTGAAGAGATGAGGCAACGAGACCATTAGAGTCCGCTTATAGATGATGCATTGGTCGCGGTTCTTAGGTTCAGGAGGATGGAATCATCCGGCTAATTTAAGCGGAAAGGGTTATGAGACGAGTCGGCGAAGCTCTCTGGATGCTACGCAGCAGCGAAGGAGACCAGTGAGACGGCCCGGGAGGCTCAGGGCGATAGTCTTAACCTCAAATGTCACCAGGATAGGGCACCAGGCTCCAGAGTCCCTGCCAGAGCTGTCCCAGACAGACCAAATGCACCTTCACCCCTCAGGCATGCGCTCACACACACACACACACACACACACACACACACACACACACACACACACCAGCAGGAGCTGTCTGTTCCCATGCACTGCCTCATGCTGCTCACATCCGCTTCCCAAGTCTTGTACAGACATCAGCCTCGCAGCACCTGCGCCATGTCTGGAACGTGTTTGCAAGAAAACTCGGAAATGTCGTTCTGAGCTCTCTAGCCTCTGCAGTTTAAGAGCGCCACTAAACAGGATGGGAGTCTGTGTGCAGTGAGCCCATGCGCAGTCCCCCCTCCCCCAGGGATGCTGGGGGCGATTCTCCAATTGCGTCCCACCTCCCTGAAGGTTGTGCACGAGGAGGAAGAGACCGAGGAGGCAGGACTCCATCTGGAGCAGCTCCGGGCTCATCTGCTCACCTGGGGGCAGGTCCGAAATCGTTGGTTTGAAAAGTTTTCTCCAACATTATACTCCGTATGGCCTTTCCACTCTGAACCATAATTGCTTAAATCAATAGAAAAGAAACCTGGACTGGTGCTACCAGATCACTACACCACCTCCCCTCATCCCTACCTGTCAGCCAACAACAAAACCAGGCCTGCTCTACCACCCAGACACTGACCAACAGCCCAACAGTGCCGTAAGGAGTAGAGGCTTCTTTCATGCTTAAAATAGGCTTCCGAGTATTTTGTTTCTGTTATACTTTACATAGTTTTCTCTCTCTCTCTCTCTTTCTCTCTCTCTCTCTCTCTCTCTCTCTCTCTCTCTCTCTCTCACACACACACACACACACACACACAGGCTGAGTTTGTTGAACTATTTGTCATTTAAAAAATAGAACTTAGCAGGTGTGGCTCGGTTGGTTGAGTGCCATCCATGTACTAAAAGGTCACTAGCTAAATTCCCACTCAGGGTACAGGCCTGGATTGTGGACTCAATCCCCAGGAGGCAGCTGATGGATCTCTTCCTCTCTCCTACTCTCCTTCACTCTCCTTTTCTCTTTTTCTCTCCCGTCCTTTCTCTCTAAAATCAATAAAAAGCATATAAAATAGAACTTAGACATTTCAAAAATATTAATTTCATATTTATTGTTAAGTGTACTGACAATACCGAAAGGTAGAGAGAACTGAATAAAAGTCCCTGTCAGCCTCATCGTTCATTGAACCATTGCTAACACTGTAATATGCATTCTCTATGCATATTTTACGTATGAATAGGTAAATGTTTGGTTGGCCTTTTAGGTTTTAGAAACCTGTCTGTGACTGACTGCTGCCATAAATTAAAAAAATTTCAGTTATTGTCCTCATTTGGCAGTTGATGTATTTTAGCATTAAAAGTATAGAATCTGCCAGAATTACTTACTTGAGTATGGCTCATAAACTATAAAAGTCTGTTCGACTCACCTAATTGCCTTTTAGGGTTTTTTTTTTCCCTACCTTCAGCTGCAAAGCATCAAACCCAAATTAGCAGCTGCAGTCCCGGTTGCACTTTATTAAGTATATGGTCCACTTTTTTCCCCCCTGTGCCGGCGGAGTTTATTTAGGGAAGAGGTCGATAACATTTTCACCCCGAAGAAAGAACTTGTTTCTTTTCTGCCAGACAGTTCCACCCTGATACCATTCAGGAAGTTCAGCCTGAAGGGTCATTGCTTCTCCCTCCTATAAATGGACCCATCCTTCCACTGTGTCCGCCAGCTTATAAATGAGATCGTTTCACATGCAAAATTGAAAACGTCTGTAGTGAATGCGCAGGCGATGTGCGTTCGTTCGGGCTTGTTGAATTATAAAATAATCCAGAAACATTTGTGTTTTGAGAAAGCCTGGGCCTCCACCACATGCTGATATGCGATGTTCACAGTTTATCCCTAGGCGAATGGAGATAAGTCTATATAAACACGTTCCATTGATTACAAGAGCAGATGGAAGCTGGGGGATATTTGTGTTACTACTTCATTTTTTTTTTTTTTTTTGCAAGGAAGGCCCGAATATGCCTCACATAGAGAGCTGTTTTTCTAAAAGTCATAAAAATGGCAACACTCATCTCTAATACTCTACGCCACTCCAGCTACCTCTTCCACAAGACCCTGTTAAGTATTCTTCTTCTGAGAGGTATTTCTAAAGGACTGACACCATCCTCCTGGCAGGAAAGAGTTCCCGAATATTCCAAGGAAGAACTGAAGACATGTTTTCATGACGTGGCATATTTTAGAAATGTCCACCATTCAGTGATTCTGTATTTAACGGCCAAATACACCAATAAGTGCTATTCATCGCATTTATACCCAAGTCGAGCTGTGCATATATATACATAGATCTGTCAGGTAGCCTCTCCCACTTAGCAATTTCCTGCAACGCTGCCCCTGGACATCCAATATTCTCCTGGAAGGATGGTTAAGCCTTGCGCGGTGCCCCTCATGGGAGTGTAAGGAGCAGTCCTTGCTTTCTGGGTGGAAATCCACAGCGAGCCAGTGGTGCTGTCCCCAGGGTTGCCGGTGGCTTTCTAAACCACGGCGTGCTGGTCCTCGAATGTCTGTAGTCAGTTTTCTGAAGGATTCTGCACAGTCTGATGTTTTTGGGATTTCATCAAATTAATGTCACTGGGTATGCCTCCTAATTGGGATAAAGTACACTTTCAAGCATTTTCTCCTCCAGCTTCTTTCTGATTAGGTCTCACCTTTTCTCCACCATATTTTTTCCCCTTTACCTCCCTCGCCTTCTTCCTTGTAAATGCCTGCTCATTCTCTGCCTTTGCTTTCTTAGTCACCACTTCTTCCCAGGAATGGATTCCCTTGTGTGTGTGTGTGTCGAGGGGGGAGGGGGGCGCCTCTTTTGTCAGTGTCTGGGTGCTTTGCTAATAATCACCCCAGGAAAGGGACAAGCAGTTGAAGCTCTGTATTTCTGTAGATAAAGAGTTTAGGGTGAAGATTTTTGACCCAGTCTCAGTGCCCCTAAGAGTGTCTGTCTTCTGACAGAACTGTCCCTCGGTGCCTGGGCCAGGCCGCTATTGGCCTTCTGTGTTCTTCCCAGCTACCCTGCTTTCTCTCCACCTGCATTCTAGCCAGACCCAACTCCTCCCTGCTCCCCAGACACGCCTCAAGCTCTCCTCCTGTCTGCACATTTACCTTCCCCTGTCCCCACCAAAAGCCTACCCATCTTCCAGCATCATTTCTCCTGAGACGCTACATCCTCAGAGAATGGAGGTGCCATTCTCCTGACCCAACAAGAGGGACTCCATGTTGCTTTGTAGACTGCTCCTATTGATGTATCTTGTATGACAATGTTTTATTTATATCAATACCTGTCTTATTCACCTGCTACATGGCAAGCTCCTTAAGGTAAGAAGTGTTGCCCTGGCTGGTTTGGCTCAGTTGATTGAGCATCGTCCCATACACCGAAAGGTCACCTGTTCAATTCCTGGGCAGAGCACATACCCAGGTTTGATACATGCAGGAGGCAGCCGATCAGTGTTTCTCACCTCAATGTTTCTCTCTCTCCCCCTCTCTCTAAAATAAAAAGGTTGTAAGATCCAAAATTATGTTAATTGTCTGAAATTATATTTTTAAAGAGCATTTGACTCTCAAATGCCCTGCGCCCAGTTTTCTACACATAGAAGCTGCTTGGTTACCACTGGCCCGTGAGAATTTTTTAACCTCTGATTTGGAACTATTGATTCTTCCCTGGTCAATGGATTTAACTTTTTTTAAAAAAAAAATATATATATATATATATATATATATATATATATATATATATATATATTATTGATTTTTTACAGAGAGGAAGGGAGAGGAATAGAGAGTCAGAAACATCAATGAGAGAGAGACATCGATCAGCTGCCTCTTGCATGTCCCCTACTGAGGATGTGCCCGCAACCAAGGTACATGCCCTTGACCGGAATCGAACCCGGGACCTTTCAGTCCATAGGCTAATGTTCTATCCACTGAACCAAATCGGCCTTGACAGATTTAACGTTTGTTCCTTTAATGATATTGCCGAATAGGTTTGGGAATTGCGGGTGGTTTATATGAAAGCATGCGGTGACCTATCTTGATTCTGTTTTTAAGCCATGCCCAGAGAAAGGTCAATTTCAAGCTGAGATTTATTCACAGCTCATACTCTTGCCTGTTGACTTTTTGCCAGACCAGTAACACAAGTTGCCTCGGAGAGCCTTGAGCTGTGTGCCCTGGTTCTGATTTCCAGAGTCCTCCTCACCTTCATCAGTCTCATTGTTGTTCTTTTGTGTGTAAGCCTGGGGACCTTGGCTTTGGACTAAGGCTCCATTGCAAGTCAAATTCTGCCTCAAAAGGACTTTTCCCCACAATTTTCTGCATTTCTGAACAGGTTACAAAATGTCACAATTCAGTCGGGCCAATTATTAGATTTTCATTTAATGGGCAGTTTTAATGTTCTCAGAGAATCAGAATAGTAATAGCATTTTAAACGACTGCATTCCATTTAAAGACTCGCAACCAGCTCGTCTCTCTTTGAGCAAACCTAGTTATATTTTTGGGTATCATTTAAATTCAGGCTCCCAATCCATAGGAAAATCAATGAATTAATGAATAGCCTCATTTTTCAAACTTTTCAAATATTTTATCCTAATTATAAGGCATATCTAGTGACATTAATTTGATGAAATCCCAAATCATCATATTGTGCAGAATAGCCCTTACCAAGGAATAATTTACAGGATTTTAAGTTTAACAAACGTACTGGGTTTTTTTAGGCCCAGATCATGGCTTTGCTTACTGTGAGAAAAACTTTCTACTGCTCAGGCTCGGGGGCCGTGTCAGCGTAGGTCAAACTTTGTGCTTTTCTTTTCATGGTTGTGTTTGTTTAGCATGTTTTATTTAGCCTATTAAATGAAAAGCATTCCTACCACTAATCATAATCACCCCTGACATTTGTGTAGCAAATTCTTAGGAGTAAATCACTCCCACATGTACTGTCCCCGGGCTTGGTGAGGTTCAGGGTCACTCCCAGCCACACAGTGAGGAAATGGCAAAGCCAGCAGTGGGCCCAGAGCCCACCACATCCAAGACCTGTGGCTGGACACACGTGACTGGTGAGAACAGGATGGTGAAGGAGACAGCAGAGTGATGACTGTTTGAGTGACGTGTCTTCTACTGTGCCATCCATGCCCATGAACTGTCCCTCTGGGGACAACAGCAGAGTGAATTCTTTCAACCATGAGGCCCACAATGTAGGCATCACCTAGGTCCTTCTTACCATCTGGTGGCCTGTGGGTGGAGGTTCTGAATTTTAAACCTTGACCCTCTTCATCCTCATCAATTCTCCATCCATCCTCTAGCTGAAGACACTGACACATGCATAGTCTCAAGGAGGTAGAAATCACCTACAAACATTGTTTGATCGATCCTCACAGCCGCCCCGTAAGATAAGTCTAGAGTAGAGATCTCAAGTCCCTCACTGTTCCTTCAGTATTTAAGTGGCCAAGTGAATCATCACACCTCCATCTTCTGCTTTTCTGTCCATGATGTACTTCATCTCTTTCAAGTACATCCTGCCTGAGGGTCTTCATTCTTCTTTTCCCCTCCCTCATCAGTGCAAACATTGTAGATGTCACATTACATTGGGCCAGCCTCGTGGTCAGCAAACTATGGCTTGCGAGCCACATGTGGCTTTTTGGTCCCTTGATCGTGGCTCTTCCACAAAATACCACGGCCTGGGAGAGTCTATTTTGAAGGAGTGGCGTTAGAAGAAGTTTAAGTTTAAAAAATTTGGCTCTCAAAAGAAATTTCCATCGTTGTCCTGTTGATATTTGGCTCTGTTGACTAATGAGTTTGCCCACCACTGGGCTAGCCAGATAATCACCCAATATCTGCTCGGGCAAATCTCCTTTTATTAGACCAGGACTGAAACAAGTTGGAGGCCTCACATGTATTTTTGGCAAAAGCTCGTGGCCGTGGAGTTACAAAAATCAGAGTCTTCCGGGGAATTCTCACCTTCTTCATTATGTCTTTGCCGGATGCCAGTGGGACTCAAAACTATATGTGGACTAAATGGCATGATGGCGCTGCATGGTATAAACCATCATCTGCACATATATATGTAAATGATGCAAACCCAGCTGAATGTATAATCCAGAAGGGAAGGCGGGAAAGGCATAAATGGGAGGGGGGACTTAGGGGCGAGTCATTTCCCTTCCTCAAGAAGCTGTTGTTAGTGGGACATGTGCTTATTAAGGGAAGCACATCGGGATAGATTTGCCCGCCCAGGTTTTCACTGGCACTTTGCTTCCACCACTCCTTCCCCCAACATGGACCGGTGTGCTTCTGTTGCTAATAGCAACTGGTGCAGGTTCAAGGGATTTTGATTACATAACACCTGAGGCTGGCCCCTGGTCTAGGGGGATGACCCTCCCTTCCTAGTTCCTGTCTCTGACCATTGTTCTGCTCCCACCAGCTGGACAGAGCATCAGTACTCCCCAAAGTGCTAGATGTGACCTAACCAGATGAGGAATCTACAAGCCATGGCTTTCCTCCTTCATTTCAGAACTGAAGAACCTGGTGTCTGATTTCTTAATAACCATGATTGCTGTTGTCATCTTTTTTTTAAAAAAAAAATTTTAATTTATTTCAGAGGAAGGGAGAGGGAGACAGAGATAGAAACATCAATGATGAAAGGGAATCTTGATTGGCTGCCTCCTGCGCACCCCACACCGGGATCGAGCCCTCTGGTTCATAGGTTGACTCTAAACCAGAGCCATGCGGGCCAGGCGCATTAATTTTCAGAGTAAACGCTCAGTGCTCTATGATCATTATCTCATTTTGTCTCATCTGACCCTCAGAGCAAACCCATAAGGGAAGCATCGCTTTCTCTTCCAGATGAGGAAACTGGGGCTGCGAAAAGTTCGGTAACTCGCTTCAAGTCCTACAACTGTCAGGTCTCAGCCAGGAGTGCAGCTTCTCACGTCCATCAGCCTTAAGAGCTCAGCTCCCCTTTTCTGAAACCTGATACGAGCTGGGTGCTCATCCCGAAGTCAGCTTCCAAGGAACATGAGTCACCACGTGGTCAAAGGGGAACATTTGCTAAATAACCAGACTGTGCTCTTATTAATGTGTTTCACTTACAGTATCAAAGATGTTTGCAGTCAGTCACTTAAGAGTCGGGTTTATAAGAAAACATTTAAGGAGCAAATTTACCAGGTGCTCTTGCTGTAAATGGGGAGAAAGGCCACAGTGAACCTCAACAACTCTTGGACTTGTGCTGTTTGGCGTATGAAATAATTTCGTTACACACATGAGGATTAATAGGGAAACTGCCAGCAGGTGGCCTTTTGTGCTTTCCACGTCTTTTGACACTCAGCCCCCACCTTCCCCTCCTGCTCTCCCCAGAACTCTGGTTCACCTTCTCGTGTTCTAACTCTCTCCACTGTAATCCATGTAGGCCGGTCTGTCCCAGAATTGCAATTCCCCAGTGAACACTTAGTCCATGAGAGATAGTCATGACTTTATCTCGGGACATAACTGAGTTTTATGCGTGAGCATGGGAATGGGTACTATTTTGGCATCTCTAGACCTTTACCTCTCTCAGACCAGTCCACTGTTTTCCGTGCCACGTCGGATCTCTGCTCAAATACCCCCTGGCCACTCTGGGTCTTTCCGCTGCTTTATTTTCTCCAGAACACATGTCACTCCCTGGAATTGTGTTATAGATTTGCATGTGTACTGTCCTCTCCCTCTATGGAATGTAGCAGGAACTTTATTTTGCTTGCTACTGTAAAGCCAGCATCTGCAAGCTGGGTTGGCACATAGAAAGTGCTTAATAAACGATTCCTCAAATCCAAAGGTCAACCAAATGCCATGTCATGCCTCTTCTGATCAGGTCAACCTTGACTTGAACAAATTTAAAGAAACATCCAAAACATGTTTTGGCTGCTATCATTGCTTGTGAGAAGGTGAATTTTTCCAGGTTTTTGTTTTGTTTTGTTTTGGTTGAAAGATGAATTTCAAGTTCAAATACAGAAAACAGCTAAACAAGTACTAGCTCAGGTGGTCCTCAGATGCGACCACGTTGGGAAAAGAATACCTGAATGTCTGGAAAACACTGCAGGATGAGAAAACACTGCTCTAAGGAAATCCACTATCATGTGAGTGAAAATTGTTGTGGTCTACACAATTCATCTTGAAATAATTATGATCCCATCTCACATGACATACATTGTGCGCATGGTTCTCTCAGAATTATCTTTGGCTTTGGGAGTTATAAGTACTGTGCATAAAATTAAAACCAAAACTTATCCACATTTGAATCCAAACATTTCCTCTGTTAAGGTATACCCACAACTATGAAGTCAAGGTTAAACCACAGGCTTATGTTTCTTTATACTTCTTTTTTTTTTAATATTTGGGTCCAGTGATACTTGGTAATTTGGCATGTAATAATAATGGGGTAGGCTCTAGCCTATTTAAGGACAAATTGTACCATGTTATTAAGTCCTCCTTAATCTTAACAAAAATGAAAAACCACAAATTGCTGAATTTTAAAATCTCCTATATCCCCACCAGCAAAAGAGAAAATAGTACTAATGACTAATTTAAATGCTAAAAAAAGCTGGGGTTTTTTAAGAAAGCCAAATTAGCCTATCTATTATTCTGATTGTTTTTAAAATCAGAGAGTTTTATGGGAGGGAGAGGAGGTATGTGTTTTTGTGGTGCACGCTTAGGGAATCTTCTTTATTAAAACCTTTGTCACTGAAGTTATAAAATGGAAAGTAGTTTCTTTCGGAAGGCTCTTAGCTGGGAAGATAGGACGGGTGAATGGACAAGGGCACCATAAATACTAGAAGTGGGACCCTCTCGTTAATAAAAGTATTATTTCCCACATGTTAAGAAAAAAAGGCCTCCTGCTCTCCCTCTAGACCTGTCATCAGCGAGCCTGTGTGCTTCCTTCCCCTGCCAGATATTTGTTCCTGGCTGGAAAACGTTTTATGGTGTTTTTTTGATGACACACACCTGCTGCGTAGATGAAAAGCAACTGCTCCTGAGGATGACCCGCTTCCGGGGCACAGGAAGCTTCTGAGAACTTCGGCAGGTTTGCCTCAAACCGTTTGAGTGCATCTTGGTATCACCTGTTGGACATATCTAAGACGGGTGCCTTGCCAGGGAAGAGAGGTCAAGGTCAGGGATGACTTTGTCAAAGGCCTGAGACAGGGAGACTCAATACTCTATCCAGCGTGCCCTGAAGATATGAAGCGCTCGCTGTTCTCGGCACTCAGGATGGGGATGGTCCCTGGAGCCCCCCACGTGGAGTGGACCATCTGGAGAAGGTCCAAGGTGAAGAGATGGGCGTGAAAGCAACTCCGATGAAGTATTCTCCTGGGAGTTGACGGGACAGAGCAAGTTCTAGCTGAGGTCAAGGAGGAGCTCAGTATGTTTGAAGTGCAGGGAGACAGTGTCACCAAACTCATCCTTTGAAGCCAACTCCTATTTGCGTGTTCATTTCCACAAACATTTATTGAGGACCGGCTTAGGACAAGGCAGTCCTTTAGGTAGTAAAAGTATAAATAAAAATAACTTGTAGGTTTTATCAATGTACACAGTCTACCGAGAAAACACACCGAATCAAGGATTTGATTATAAACTTAAATATAGCAGGAGATGCACAAGGGAGGTCCTTAGTGCTGGTGGGCTTCCTGGAGGGGGTGGGGATGACCGGCTCAGGTTCTGGAGATGAGGTATGATTTGGCCACAGCAGGGAAAACAGGAAGCTTAAAATATGTTGGGCTCAGGCGCTCTAAGCTATTCGGTTTTACTGAATGGCAAAAAAGGGAAGGCGGGAACCAGTAGTTGTGCCAGTGTATGCCTTAGTGCTGGTGTATCTTCCTCACCACCTCATGGGCCCCTCTCATGCTGCCAGGGACACCCCAAGTGTGTAGCTGGAATGAGAAAACCGGGCTTGCTCTGTAAATGCAGCTTTATAGCAAGTTCCCTTATTCCCCTCTGCTGCCCTGCGCTCCTCTGTATGGAAAATCGAGAGATTCCACAGAGGGTACATTGACCCACTGCCGAGAAGCTAAGGGCTCTGAACCCTGCCTGAGTTGGGCATTATTTGGTGGTCTTCCTCTATTATCTTTATCTGCATATCAAGAAGTCATAGTTCCAAAGACTTGGCTCCAAATGACATGTGTCTTCTATACAGTTGTACCTGGAGATACGAGTTTAATTCGTTCTGTAACCTTGAGGCGTGGGAAACTATGAAAGTCTCGAATCGAGGTAAACTGGTGGGTCGTGTGCAGCCGGCCGATCCTCATGATTATTCCTATCTCAAATGTTGCTCATATTTCAAAGCGAAAATCATTCGCTCGTTGGCTCATATCTCAAAAATCTCGTATGTTAGGGCACTCGTATCTCGAGGTACCACTGTATTATTTAAGATGCGTGTCCTCCCAGGTCTCCTTTCCTCCTCTCTTTGTTCTCTATTGCTGTGTAACTAATTCACCCCAAAACGTAGTAGCTTAGGACAACAATCATGATCTCTCACATGGCTGTGGGCTGGAAATCGAGGGACATCTTGGCTGGGTGTCTGGCTCAGAGTCTCTGGTGACGTTGCCTTCAGGTGGAATCTGGAGCTAAAAGAGCTGGGAGAGCCAGGATCTGGGAGTAGGTAGGGACTGGCTGGGCATCTCTTCTTTTGCCTCAAGGATTTTCGTGTAGTCGAGCTGCGTGAACTATTTGAGCTTCCTTACAGCATGGTGGCCTGGGGCCTGGCAGCTCAGAGCCCCAAAGATGAGTTCCAAGAGCAAGATTGGCAGAAGCTACATGTCCTTTGCTAACCTAGCCTAGGAAGTCACAGAGTGTCACTTTGCATTCTGTTCATCAAGACAGCCCACCCAGTTTCAGTAAGATGGGACACAGACTCTACCTCTTGACTCAGAAGTGGCAAAGTTGTAGAAAACCAGTAAGATAGGAAGCGTGGCCAATTTTTAAAAAATGTAACATGCCACATACCCTTCTACAGCATTTTCTTGTACCTAACCCTTTAAGTTACCTAAATATTAATTCACTCATTATGGCGGTGCTTGCACCTTTTTGTGCCCCCTTCCCACACCAAAATCCAACCTTCGGTGCACACATGCAAACCAAAATACTTCCACTGTCTGAATGAAGGTCAGCCAGTCATGCCTATGTGCAGTGTTCCCCTCAAGATGACACTTTGGAAGCATACTTCTGTTGCCCCACCTTAAAGGAAGTTATACTTTGATCAGGCATTGTCAAGGTCATGTATGGCTGATATCATCTTCTGAGAGGACTCTTCTTATCTAGCCACAGAAATCTGGATACACCGGAGTGAGTAGCAAATCTCTCCTTTCATTTGCCATGCAGTTGAGGGTGCTCCCATAACAAGGTTAGTTAGTGGCATTTTGCGGCAGGGTGCGGGGCTGAAGGGGAGTTCTGGATGTTTCAGGAAGTGAAAAAATAATAATAATAAGCAAAGAAAGACTGAGACTGTGGGCTCAAGGAACCTTGAACAAGGAAGCATTAGTTTGTTATCAGCAGAAAATCTGAAGTGAAGTGATAGATGTAAATTTGACATTTTTAAATAAGTACTACTACAAGTGTGCTATCTTTTAATGAGAGCTTTAAGTCCAGTTTTGTTTTGTTTTTACACATATACAGTGAACAGAAGCTGAGTTCTTCAAATTATCTTCTGTTAAAAATATATGATATATAAGCACCGATTTGGAGGGGTTTTTTTGCCCTTGAGTAACCCAAGAAAGAATATAGCTCTCTATTTTACAATTTCTTGCAGTTCAAGAGTTATCCAAGTAAATAATGTTGACCAAGGTGTAGGATGCACCATTAATGGTAAAGCTACCCTTTTATAAAGCTCAGCAATCAGGAATAATGCTGAATATAAGAAGACAGTCATTATTTACTCTATCTGGCATTGTTAGTACTAATAATGCATTTCAACACAGTGGAATTGCTAGATAATGCCTTTGTGGCTTTTATGCAGGTTATTGTTATTTAAATGAACAGTCGGCTGCACTGTAATGAAGAAATGCAAGCTCCTTCCAACTCACTTATCAACCAGGATTCCTGGGAAATGAGAATTTGTGTCTGCCTTCATTCTCAGTGCAAACCGGAGGTCACTGTTTTCAATATGAACCTTTTTGTAGCTTTTCAACAGGGAATAATTAGGAGCTGCGGTGTCTGAAATTACCTGTATTCACTGTAGAGGAGGGGAGACTTTTATCTTCCCCGATGAAATAGCATTTTCTCACTCAAACTTTGCCATTCTTTTTTTAAATGGCATTTTACACCACTGAGTGAATCCTAGGTAGTAAAATAAAAGGAATGTATTTCATGTGCTGCCATAGCCTTGTTTATTCCGTTCTACTTCCTTAAATTTTAGTCCCTCCTTGAAAAATGATCCAAATGCAAAGATGGTCTTAAAGCATTTGAAGCAATTGTCTGCACCAAGCCCTATGACACAAAGACCCATGTTTTGTATTTTTTGCACTTTGATTTAAATGGAATTGATTCTTGCTCATTATAAAATAATGATTATGTGCTTCTGGTGAGTTTTTAGCAGCTTTATTGAGATATAACTCACATATTATACAATTCGCCCATTTCGAGTGTACAACTTTATGACTTTTAGGATATTCACTGACTTGTGCAAACATCACCACAACCAATTTTAAAACATTTCATCACCCCAAAAAAAGAAATCTGGTAACCATTAGCAGTCACTCCCCATTTCCCATCACCCCCTGACAAACGCTAATCTACTTTCTGTCTCTACGGATTTGCCTATGCTGGACATTTCATATAAATGAAGTCATACAGTATGTGGTCTCTTGATTCTGGCTTCTCTCACTTAATGTTTTCAAGGTTCATCTACGTTGTACCTCATATCTTTGTCTTGCCAACTAATATTCCACTGTGTGGACAAACAGACTTTATTTATTCATTTATCAACTGATGGACAGTTGAGTTGTTTCTACCCGTTGGCTGTTATACATAATGCTGCTATGATCATTCAGATACAAGTTTTCATGTGGACATATGTTTTCATTTCTCCTGGCTGTGTACCGAGAGTAGAGTCGCCGGATCACATGGTAACTCTGTGTTTAACCTGTGAAGAACTCCAAAAGTATTTGAAGAACTTCTCTAACATGAATAGACTGTTTTCCTACCAGTCACGTACCATGTTCCAGGTCTTCATATCCTCACCAGCACTTGTTATTGCCCAGCTTTTATATTATAGTTACCCCTGTGGGTGTGAGGAACTAGCTCATTGCAGTTTTGATTTGCATTTCTCCTCTGGCTAAGAGGTTGCATGGTTTTGATTTGCATTTCCCCGCAGTGGCTAAGATTTTGAGCATATTTTTATATGCTTATTGGTCATTTGTATTTCTTCTGTGGGTAAATGTCTGTTTCTGTGGCTTCATCTCAAGAATGTGGCTAACAGAACTAAGCTGGAAACAAATCTATCTTCCAAAAGTAAATAATTTTCAAACAAACTTATCAACGGAAGATGATTTCACAATGGTACCATTTCTGGCTTATGGAAAAATCCAATTGCTCTCAGGAATCAATTTACTTCTGAAACTTATTTTCAGTTTGATTAGCAACATGGATACTGGGGTCCCTGGAAAACGGCTTAAAGGTCAGTTTGTAAATTAACTCATTTTACAAATTAGGAAAGCGAGAGCCTCGGAGGTGAAATATGTAGGTTCTATAGAGAGTTAATGAAGAAGTTGGAATTCTACGCAGGTGTGATCCAGATAACTGAGCATCTCTGTTTCCTTTGGAGAGAATATAATGCTCCTTTCAGATAGATTCTCACTGATTAATTTTTTAAGTAATAGTCAAATGCTCTGAAACTAGAATCCACAACATTTATTGTTGGCTACTTAATAACTATTCATCCTTATAATAGCACATATAACATGGATATTATTATTCTCATGTTTTTGTATGTGGGCAAACAGGTTGGCTAACTTCTTCAATGGCACCTGCACAATGAAGAGAGATTCTAACCCAGACCTTCTGATTCTAGGTCCGTAGTTTTATTTGATCTGGCCTGTCAAATGACTCAAACCTAGCACCAGCACACTGTCACCCGTGCCATCTTGCTAGACTAAATCTGATCACTAAATCACTGTTACAGGTACCCGAGAGATGGACTCATGGGGCATTCATTTATCACCACTAGTAAAGTTATTTAGCAAAACTGTTTACCTAACTTTGGAAGCAGAATATAAATTTCAATTGACAGAAGAACTGCTTTAGTATAAAAACGTAGTACCTTGAAGTACCTACTGATATAATGACATATTTGTAGTCCTTCTTCATTACAAAGCATTTGATTTATACTTTCGATGTTTACAATTACGCAAGACCCATGTTTCATCGTCTTCGTTTTTATACGCACGATGACACCAGGGCCTAAAGGGCTCTCATTGCTACAGAGTCCCCGGCAGAGCCAGATTTCACACCCAAGTCTCTTGGCTCCTGTGTCCCGTCCAGTGCACCACGCTCCGCCTTAATGATGTGCTGAAGGACAATCATTTGAAAGAGGAGGAGACTGCGCCATTATTCTAGACAACAACAGAGCTGTGAACAAGCACAAGTTATAGGGAGGCAATTTTGAGCCCATATAAAGGAGACTTGATCTGCCCAACAATGAAATGTGTTGTCTTAGGAAGGAGTGAGGTCTCTTGTCATTCAGCTCTTCAAGTGAGGGCTGGGTGACCATCTGGGAGGGTAATCTAGGAGGGATGGCGGCATTGGGGTGTGTGTGGGTGTGGGTGTGGGTGCCGGCCTAGAGAAATTAGATGGCCTTCAAGATCCCTTTCAACTAGGATTATGGATCTTTGTTCTTGGTAAAAGGAGGGAGTGCTGGCTTAAAGGTTCTCTTATTGAAGAAAGAGACCTTGGTTCTCGTAAACTCTCATCCTGCACCGCCAAAGGTGCAGGGTTTTCTGTTTAACAGAGAGTAACCAGGTTTATGAACTTGAATTACTGGTTCCCAGATGGTTTTAGCAGCAATTCCCTTCCATGTTTACAGATACTCTGTACAGCAAGGTCCACATTCAACTAAGTTTGATTGTGAGCCTTAAGTACTTCATCGTCCTTTGTGTCCAAGATGAGAAAGTATGCAGCAGTTACAAATCTAGGATTTACAAAGCACTTCAGAAGCATGTTTGTCAACCTCAGCCAGTGGGTCTCCGCTCTGGTTGCACCTGAGAATCACCTAAAAATACAGATGATCAGTCCTGACCGTTGAGCATCATTCCAGGCACTTAAAGTAACTGGTTCATTTCCCATTCAGGACACATACCCTGGGCTATGGGTTGCAGTGCATGTGTGAGGCAAATAATTGATGTTTCTCTCTCTCACACACTCCTCCTTCTCCTCCTTCTTCTCCTTCTCTCTCTCCCTCTCTCACTCCCGCTGTCTCTCTCTAAAATCAATTTTAAAAAATACAGATGACCAGCCACACCCCAGACCAAAGGAATCCAAATCTCTGGGGTGGGCTCCCAGCATCAGTATTTTATGTATTTTTTTCTAAATATATTTTTATTGATTTCAGAGAGGAAGGGAGAGCGAGAGATAGAAACATCTGTGATGACAGAATCATTGACCGACTGCCTCCCACATTCCCCACGGCTAGGGATTGAGCCTACAACCCGAGCATATGCCCTGACCATGAATCTAACCGTGACACTCAACCACAGAGTCACACTGGCTGAGCAGCTAGGTATAGTCTTGATTTAGTTTTTCAGCTGATGAAGAAATAATTTGAGGTAGTTCTAGTAACTGAGGGGAGAGCAGCAAGAGTCCCCAACTCTGGGGTTTAGAACCAGTGTGATTATCACAGGTTCTTTATCATACACTTTCCATCAAGAGCCTCCAGCGTGGTTGTGGGAATTGGTGGACTGTCCCTAGGAGGAGCTCAAAGGATTGTAAGCTGAGTAACATCATTGTCTCAAGAACTTAGATGAAACTGGTTCCACCCCTTCTACAAGCATTTCACCGCTCACCATTGCAGACACTGCGTATCCTTACACCACACACAGCCCCCACGTTAAGAGTTGTTTGCTAGTTGTGGTCACTTAATTGGAAAAAGCTGGCATAAGATATTGCAGGTCCCAATGGGTCGTTTTTGTATTAAGCATGGTGTTACTGCCTTTGACCAAACTCCTTCCAAGTCCAAATTACTCACAGTTCTTTAAATGCATTAATAACATGTCAGAGGATAGACAGAGGGTGGAAGAAAAGATGTGTGTGGCCTTTAAATATGTCAGTCACCTAAGTTCTGAGGGTTTCTCGCCATGGCATATTGCCAGCAGCGTGTTACAGAGTTCCAGATGGCATGGAGCTGCTGGTACTGGGTTTGGGTTTGCTCTGGGAATGAGGTTAAAAAGGATGCTAGACAACAATAGGATCCTGTCCCTTTCCTCTCCAGGGTAGATCCTGGAAAGCCTCCGTCCGCTCCCACCAATCAGAAAGCTGCCCCAAAATCTATGAGGGATGGTGGGATCAGCACAGTCATGCTCTCCACACTTCCCCAAGTTAACCAGGCACCTAGTGACCCCATACTATGGAGGCCAGTGGGAAAACTCCCTCCCGTGACCTGGGTTTGTCCTCCCTCAGACCCCAGGGTCAGGGCAAATGTAGGCATAAAGTCAAAGACCCAAATAGATAAGGGTTGTGTTTTTCATTAGCTCGCCTGTCTTCCTGGCTTTGTTTTGTGTGAGATTCTCTTTGAGAAAAGATTATTACCTAAAGATTATGACACACATACAGACACACACATGTGAACCCACATGTCCAATATCTAACAGTTACCAACATTTAGCCATTCTTGTTTTCTCCCCCCTCCCTTTTTCTTTTCTGTTTTGCTAGGTATGTGAAAGCAAACCCCAGATATTTGATTTTACGTGTATTGCAGCACGTAGCTCTAGCACATGCAGCATAGCCTTTAAAAACCTAACCACAGTGCCTTTAAGATGCCTCCCAAGTTTAATAATGATCGCCTACCCTGTTCAGGTTCAGTTTTCCCTAATTGTCTCACAAATGCTCACCAAAAGTTTGGCATTTTAAAGCAGGATCCAAGCAAGCTGTACCTCCAGCGTTTGGCTGACCCGACCGTAAGCATCTCTTGCTCTATTACAGACCCTCTTCCTGTTTTTATTATATTTTTTTGTTGAAGAAACCAGATCATTGTCCTGTAGAAATGTTCATCTTATGTATTTGGCCTATGGCATCCTCATTGCCCAGTTTAACATGTTTAACATGTTTCTCTCTCCTCCGTATTTCCCATAAAAGTTCTAAAAGCTTAATGAAAGTCAGGTTCGGTTGTATCACATCAGGAGGCATAACAACTTTTATTGATGTCAAGATTGATCAGTGGACCTCCCGATCCATCCATTATGAAGTTTTCTCTCTATCTGTTAACCTGATAGTTTTAGTAACCATTGATAACCACTGTCTATACCCATTAAAGGTTGCAAATGATGATTTTTTTGATTCTATCATTCTTCTTGCATTTATTAGCTATTATTCTATATGGGACTTACCAACTATTTGGTTACTCTGAAATACAGTTCATATAAGAGAAGCAGCATAAATACCGCTTTGCATTTTTAAATCAATTGTCAGAATATTGAATTGCATCGGCAGCCTCCAGAAGTCAGCAATGGGGCTAGTTTGCTTGTTGTTGAATATTTTTTAAAGCACTTGGGTTTTTATCTACAGCACATGCATCAACCCATTGTGGTCATTACTCTTTGATGCTCAACGATCTCATCTTTGATCAGTGGGAGGCTGGACAAGAAGGCACAGAGCTGGAGCCAGGGTGCCACCTGGAAATCGCTCCTCTGTACATTATCTATTCCGTGGTCTGGAACCACTGCTGGTGCCAGTCCATGAACTGTTCTCTGTTATTCCACCACATGACAAGTGTAGAAACTGAGAGTGAGCATCTGAAAACATGGATAGCAGTTTGACATGGCTGTGACATCCAAGCACATGGTCAGTGGACTTGTCTCATGGAACAGGGCATGAATCATTTTGGGTCATGGAGAGTTGCATGTGGCCCAAACTGCATGCTTGTCATGTGAATATAACCCCTTACCCATGCTCACCGGGTGGGAAATTAAACACCGAAGTGAAAATCGGTCCTTCATCTCAGCTAGTCCAACCACCACGAGCAGTGACACCCAGAATGCCTTCCCTCAACCTACTATTGCGTTGTTTCAGCCTGTCTTCTTCCACGCCTCCCTCTGTAAAGCTCACCCGGAATCAGGCACACAGTAGGCATGCAGGGTGTCTTTGCTGGAGGAGACAGAGCAGAGCAAAATCACTCACCAAGAGAGAAGCCGCATTCTTTCCCTAATGATACTCTGCAGAAAAGAACTTGTGAGAATTTCTAAGAAGTTGAAGTTGCTTACAGGAAGAAAGTCTGATAAGAAATAAATTACAACAGTCATTATTCACTGCATAGTCTCACAGGACATGAAGTAAGTAGAGTGACAGGGAGTACTGGTCCCCACTGTGGAAGCTGTGAGGCTTTCGGGGTGGTGTGTATTTCAGAGTCCACACTGCGTGGGTTCACAAGTCAGAGTAACAAATGTGGTCCGATTTCACAGCACCGTGGTCTCAAGTATAATACTAAAGTGGGAAGAAAATAATTTACTTAATCTTCAGAGTAAGATTTTATCAATGAAAGGAGGAAAATGGAGTTTTTCTCCTCCTGTCATATCTTTCTGCCTTCCCTGAGAACTCAGGATTAGTAACAGCCAGTTTTTGAAGGAATCCAAAATCTTGTCTTTAAAAACTGGGTTTGTGAAAAGTCACCTTTAGTTCTCAAGACTCCTGGCAGCTGGAGGACCTACAGGCCTGAGGAGGACCCTGCCCTCCCGCACCCCATCCCTGGGAGTCCATTCCACACTCCCAGCACGCCTTGGTCCACTCTGCAGCCACCCTGACACTTCCTGACACCGTGCAGCACAGCTGTGGCACGAATGGCTGCTGAGGAAATGGTGTGAACCCAAAGCCACCAGCTGTTTTACTGACCAGAGAGAGGGATTTCACCTGAGGACGGCTCAGATTCTCTGGAGCCAGTTTCTGCTTAGAGACAGAGCCTTCCTTCCTTCCTTCCTTCCTTCCTTCCTTCCTTCCTTCCTTCCTTCCATACTTCCTTCTTTCCTTCCTTCCTTCCTTCCATACTTCCTTCTTTCCTTCCTTCCTTCCTTTCATACTTCCTTCTTTCCTTCCTTCCTTCCTTCCTTCTTTACTTCCTTTTTCTTTTTTTCTCTTTCCTCTCCTCTCTCTCTCTCTCTCTCTCTCTCTCTCTCCTTTCCTCCTTCCCTCCATCCCTTCCTCCCTTCCTCCTCCCTTCTTTCCTTCCTTCCTTCCTTCCTTCCTGCCTGCCTGCCTGCCTGCTTTATGTCTTTATCAGAGGCCTGGTGCATGGATTTGTGCACCAGTGGAGTCCCTTGCCATGGCCTGTGGGGATCCAGCTGAAACCATCAGTCCATCACCTCCAGAGGGAAATCTGGTGGGTCGTGTGCAGCCGCCCGATCCGCACGATTACTCGTATCTCAACTGTTGCTCATATTTCAAAGCAAAAATCGCTCGCTCGAAGGCTCGTATCTCAAAAATCTCATATGTTAGGGCACTCATATCTCAAGGTACCACTATATATATATATTTCATGCATTTTTGAGGCATAATTGACATATAACATTATATTAGTTTCAGCATAATGATTTGGCACTTGTATACACTGCAAAATGATCACCACAGTAAGTCTTGTTGCCATATGTTATCATATAAAGTTACAGTTTTTTCGAGAACTTTTAGGGTTTGCTGTCTGAGAACCTTTAAGCATGCACTGCAACATTTCTGACTGTAGTCAACATGCTGTACATTATATCCCCATGACTTATTTGTTTTATAATTGGAAGTTTGTATCTCCATCCATTTCACACACCTGCAACCCCTACTTCCCTCTGGCAACCACAATTCTGTTTTGCTTTAATTGTTTGTTTTATTTTTTAGATTCCACGTATAAGTAAAATCAGACAGTGTCTGTCTCTCTGTCTTATTTCACTCAACATTATTCTCTCCAGGTCCATCTGTCTTGCAAGATTTCATCCTTTTTTGTGACTAATACTCCATTGTATATATGAACCATGTCATCTTTATCCATTCCTTCATCCATGGACATTTAGGATGTTTCCATATCTTAGCTATCCTATTTAATAAAAGAGTGATATGCAAATTGACCACACCTCTGCTACACCCACCAATCATGCCCACCAGCCAATCAGAGCGAGTATGCAAATTAACCAAACCAACATGGCTACAGCCACAGAGAGAGCAGGAGGGAGGCTTGGGTTGCCCCTGGCAATGGAGGAAGCCAAGCTTTCCACATGGCCCAGGCCTCCACTTAAGGCAATAAAGTTTCAATGGCTGTGCACAAGGCTTGGCTCCTCTCCAGGCTACAAAGTTTCAATTGTAGAAGATAAATAAATCCCAGATACCAGGGCCTCTGCTTGGGTCGCTGGGGGGTGTGGCCAGCTGCAAACCACCACAGGCCCCTCGCCCAGGCCACCCCATACCCTAAGAGAGCACCCACCCTGATCCAGGACACCCTTCAGGGAAAACCAGTTGGTCCCCACTCATGCACCATGCCACTATCCTATCTAATAAAAGAATAATGTGCAGATTGACCATCATTCCAACACACAAGATGACTGCCCTCATGTGGTTAAAAGATCCTGCTCCATGTGGACACAAGATGGCAACCACAAGATGTCCAGCAGGGGAGGGCAGTTGGCAGGGACCAGGCCTACAGAGGAGGCAGTTGGGGATGATCAAGCCTGCAGGGGAGGGCAGTTTGGGGTGACCAGGCCTGCAGAGGAGGGCAGTTAGGGGTGACCAGGCTCCCAGGGTAGGACTGTTAGGGGGCAAACAGGCTGGCAGAGGAGCAGTTAGGCATCAATCAGGCTGGCAGGGGAGTGGTTAGGGGATGATCAGGCTGGCAGGCAGAATTGGTTAGGGGCAATCAGGAAGGCAGGCAGGTGAGCAGTTCGGAACCAGCAGTCCTAGATTGTGAAAGGAATATCCAACTGCCCGTTTAGGTCCAATCTTACTATAAGGATCAGACCTAAATGGGCAGTTGGACATCCCTTAAGGGGTCCTAGATTGGAGAGGGAGCAGGCTGGGCTGAAGGAAACCCCCCCCCCCTCCCACACGAATTTCATGCACCACGTCTCTAGTTATAAATAATGCTGCAATGAACATAGTCATGCATCTCTCTGACCAGATTTGTGTTTTCATGTTCTGTGGATAAATACCTAATAGTGGAATTGCTGGATCATATGGTAGTTCTATATTTAATTTTTTGAGGAACTTCCATACTGTTTTCCATAGTGGCTGCACTAATTTACATTCTCACCAACAGTGCATGAGGTTCCCTTTTCTCCACATTCTCCCCAACACTTGTTTCTCATATTTCTGATAACAGCCATTCTAACAGATGTGAGGTGATTGGCACTTGCCTGATGATTGGCGATGCTGAACTTTTTTTTTTCTTTTACTTTTTTTCTTTTTTTCTTAGTCAAATAGAATCAGAAATACTATCCGCTCCTAGTAACAGAAGGAAAATTGAGCCTGTCCCAGCTGAAATCAGCAGGAGGTGCTGTTATGCGTGTTGCAGAGTAACAACTGGATTATGTTTATCAACAGCTATTAAGTGAACTAGAAATTTCTGGAAGTAATTTTGCTTCTCAACATCCCGAATACCATAGGCTGCTTGCTTTACCTCATGAAAAGAAAGACAAAAATACATTGTCCTACTTACTATCGTGCGCAGGTTACTTAGAGGATAAAGAAGCTGTCCCCGGGACGTGGGCCCAGAAAACGCAATGTGACGGAAGTCTGATATGACCTTTGTCTCCACAGAAAGAGATAACCCCAGGTGTCACTGCCACGTTTTTTTTTTTTAAACACATACATCACAAAGGGCTCGACTTAATGACTATTTTTAAGTACCAATTTATTTTTTGAAATGGAAGAGAAGAAATAGAATCACGCCATGTGTATGTAAAGAGAGGGACAATTTAGGATAATGGGAGCTTTGGTTATTCCCAGTTCTCTCCAACAACATCTACTAGTAAACATTCCATGTCCATGTACCCATGCCCGGACTCCTATGGGAGTTTTATGGTTATTGGCAATAACATGATCATCATTTGCTCAGCACTTCGAGGTACAGTGGTACCTCGAGATACGAGTTTAATTCGTTCCGTAACCTTGAGGCGTGGGAAACTATGAGACGCTCAAGTCGCAGTAAACTGGTGGATCGTGTGCAGCCGGCTGATCCACGCGATGACTCCTATCTCAAATGTTGCTCGTATTTCAAAGCAAAAATCGCTCGCTCCACAGCTCATATCTCAAAAATCTCGTATGTTAGGGCACTCGTATCTCGAGGTACCACTGTCCCAGGCATGGGCTAAGCATTTATGTTAGTGGGTTTTTTTTTTTAATAATTTCATAATAAACCTAAGCGTTAAGTGTTTTTATTACTCCACTTTATAAGTAAGGGAACAACTTATTCACATCATGTCCCTCAGAAGTGGCCAAGCGGCTCTGGAAACTAGGTCTGTCTTACGTCTCAACCTTAACAGTCATGCTGGTCTTTAGGAGTTTATTCATTGGTTTGATGTGGGGGTTTTTTCCTAAAAAATTTAAAAAGATACTCCATTGCTCATTGCCTAAAAAGGTTTCAGGCCACTTCTGACCCACGAACTCCCATCAGCCACCAGGAGGCATGGAACCCGGCCACAGCACTGTCCTTGAAAGGTAATAATTAATTAAAAAGGTGTCACATAAAGAAGCCAGCGACACGAAACATTTCTTTTCTCTCGCATTAACTCTCCTCACACTCTTTCAATAAAATGTGGATATCAGCAGAGACCAGAAAGAATGCAAACAGACCTGAACAGTGGCGACCTCTGGGAAGAAAAATTTGAAAATAGAGCTGTCTCATAGCCTTGCACAACTACTTGCACTTCTTTTTCTATTAGAATAATTGTGATAATTACCATTGAGTATGGCCCTTTCTTGTGCCAACCAATGTGCTTATCTGGAATTATCAACAATCCCAAAGGTAGGAATTTCCGCCTGGTTTTGCAGTTGAAGAAAACAAGTCTCCCCGAGGTGAAGAAGGTGGGGTCTCTGTGTCTCAGGAAAACTTCCCCTCCACGTCATTGAGCATATTCACAATACACACCAGAAATCACAGGAAAAAAACAACACAGACTGATGGTCATTTCCAAGGGGACTATACAAAAATACCCTCCAATACAAGCATGTCAGACTCAAAGCTAACACAGGCCAAATAAATGCCATGAGTTTGACATGCTTGCTCTAACACTGGTTGGCAAACTCATTAGTCAACAGAGCGGCAAACCGCAGCTCGCGAGTCGCATGTGGCTTAAGAGCCGCTGTTTGCCGATCACTACCCTAACAGGTCACAAGAATGGGAGAAGAGCATCCCCTACAGTGGTACTTCATCATTCAAAGAAACAAGCAGCAATTAAAATACAGCCACGTCTATACTCCTTTGGAAAATCAGCTGAGGGCGGACACTTCTGGTGTAACCTACGAAATGCTCTATACAAAGGCTTAGAAAGGGGACTGTGCCTTCTCAGGGCTGCAGTGGTACTGCCAAGAGTCATGTCTCGGTGTCCTTCTGGAAAAAGTCCCTTCAGCCTTCTTTGTGGGGAGCAAACCGGATACTCCCCCAGAAAGTTCCAGGATCAAGGACTGGATTTGGACATACTGACCTCAAGTCCAGGGGGGTCCAACATCAGGACCTCTCTCCCAGCAGCATCCCCGAAGATGCATCATTTAACTTCTCTGGACCTGGGTCTCATTGACCACAAAAACAAACAACAGCCCAGCCGGTATGGTTCAGTGGTTAAGCATCAACTTATGAACCAGGAGGTCACAGTTCGATTACCAGTCAGGGCAGATGCCCGGATTGCAGGCTCAATACCCAGTGTGGGTATGCAGGAGGCAGCCGATAGATGATTCTCTCTCATCATTGATGTTTTTATCGCTCACTCCCTCTCCCTTCCTCTCTGAAATCAATCAAGATATCTTTAAAACAACAACATATTATTCACCCTTATGACATGAAAATAACATTAGTAGCTAGTACAGACCACACTGAGCTCCTTAGAAAAATGCATGAACTCTCTGGGTTATCTTAAAAGTGGAAGTGAGTGAGCGTATTAAGGGGGAGAGATTACAGCCACCAATAATCCATCGGTTTCCTCGATCATGTGACTCTCATTTCTCTGCATTCTTAAAGACCCCTGCAACTTGAGTTTTCCATTTCCGCTGGTGAGAATGTATCTCTTGAAGTTTATTAATAATTCCTGCCCTCAGCACTCCAGTCTAGAGCAGAGAGCGGACCTGCCAATGGACAGTCACTTTGTGGCTTGAACCTGTCAGTCCACAAGAGGAAGTGTAAGAGGTGCCTTTAAATGAGTTTAGAGCGAGGGGTGGTGCGGAGCCAGCGTGCCCGAGTGTCACTCCTGCCAGCTCACCGACACATGGAGCCCTTTGACAGGTGTCCTGTTGACGCTGTCAGTTCATTTCTTATCAGTCTCTGAGACTCGGCATTTCTCCTTCCTATTTATTACAACTTATACATTTAGGATTTGTTTAAACTTTCCCCCTTTCATTCCCTCTCATTTTTCTTCTTCATTTCCTTCTTTTATCATCTCTTCTCTCCACCCCTTTCCATGTTTCTTCTCGGTATTTTACTTACTGTCAATAAGTCTAGTAAGTTACCGTGAAAAGACCAATTCCAACAGCAAAAATGGCGGTGTAGTCATCTGGGAAAACAAACTTAAGTCATCAAAGACTTGAGAAGAGATGTAGAATGACGGGATTTGCCGAGAGATAAATCTTACAATGAAAATTCTGCTATAAAAACGAACCTTTTTAATTTTTTTTCCCGTAATATAGCCTGAATAATTTATACCTAATGGCAAGAAATTACATGTAATTAGTCTGGGTAATGTATAATTTTCATTTGATTATATATATTAAAGTGATTAAGGAACTTCAGTTTTTCACTAGTAAATATCTGCCTTCTTTGTTTCATTCTGGGTCTGTAATGACTGTTTGTATCAAGAGTAGGGCTCGTTCAGAAACGAAGGAGCGAAAGTTGGAATGCTTTACCCAAGTTCAATTGACTGATGCCTGTGAATCCAGGAGCGAGCTAGCTGGGAGGGGAAAGACAGAAGGGAGATGTACATCCAGTCTGAAACCATCATGTAATTTCGTATGACTCTCAGTGAGAAAGTTCAGTAAAAGAGTATAAGTGGAAAGCCATGTTTAAAGGAAAGTTATTCAGGAAAGTCTATGGCATCACGGTTTTTAATGTTGCATAAAACAAAATGAATTTGGGACACTTCAGTTTTAATTAATGGTTCCCATTTGCTTTTTGCAGAGTATTCTTGTATATTTATTACCGTATATTTTGTAGCAGTTTTTCTTTTTTCTTTCTTTTTTTTTTTTCCATTAGAGGATAGATTTCACCCTTTATCTTTGCAGGTAGCTGATCCAAGACATTTTATGTAAATAGATTAATTAATTGGTAGCCTTCATTTGAAACTTAAAAAGAAAGTAATCCTTTTTGAGAGGCATTAACTGTGTTTTTAAAGCCGTAAACAATTCTTCACTTAAGCGCCTTGTCATGCAATTAGAAATTATTTGACAGCAGTAATCATAATAGAATGCCTTACTCCTTACCAAATCACCTTTTGTCAAGGTAATTACAGGAACCTATTCATTAAAAGGCTGTGCAGAGCGGAGACCGGTTTGGCTCAGTGGATAGAGTGTCGGCTTGTGGACTGAAAGGTCCTAGGTTCGATTCCGGTTGGGGGCATGTACCTTGTTTGTGGGCACATCTCCACTGTGGGGCGTGCAGGAGGCGGCTGATCGATGTCTCTCTCTCATCGATGTTTCTGACTTTCTATCTCTTTCCCTTTCCTCTCTGTAAAAAATCAATAAAATTAAAAAAAAAAAAAGGCTGTGCAGAAACTTCATTTGTAAAAATAAAAAAATCAGGATTTTTGGAAACAGTGGTACATGTGGACAACATTTTTGAGCAAATCACGTCACACAAGTTCAATGTTCTACTAGACAGCCTTCCGAGTGGGCACCTAGCTACACAAATGTTCCGGATTGAAGGAGAGGCAGCTACACCTGGCCTCCTTGGAGAGCCCTGGAGCCCCTCTGCCTTCTATCATTTATGCAAATCAGAACGCTCTGGAGTCTCCACTTCCTGGCCCGGCCGGCATAATCCACTTCCTTAGGGTTCATGTGCGCATGCAAATCGGAGCTCTCCCGAATAGTCCCCGAGGGGCCGTGCCTCTCATTATCCCTGCCCCATTCTCCGGGCACCGCGAGCCTTCAGCCCGTGAATGGACAAGGCTTTAATTACTCCCCACATCTGTCAGATCAGATTCAACTTGAAAATGCAGGGAATCCCAGACAAGCGCAGTCGTTGCTCTGCGATGTTCGTCGTGGCCGAGGTCACCCGGGCTCCAGCTACCGGGGACTGTTTTCCCTCCCTCGTTTCATGACCCTTTTTGGAACACGGGGACTCCAGCGTCTGGAGATCCACGACGGGGCCTTTCACGTGGTGTGTGGCCTCCGCGCGGGTTCATTAATCTTCCCGATGATGCACTGAGCGTCAGGGAGCCCTTTTTTCCCCCGGGGTCGCTGATGACCGCTGTGCATGCCAGAAAGTTTTCCTTGCTGTTTCCTGACCCACATGCTCCTCTCTCTGTGTGCTTTCCTTCCTCCCCGCCCCTCCTGCGGCTCCCCCATGACGGATTGGCTGCTCACGTTACCGGGTCAGCCAGAGTTTGACATTGTAAAGGCGGACGGTCCCCAAGTAGAGGATGTGCCCCCGAGGAATGAGGTTGTGGCGAATTAAGCCTTCCCGAGACTGTCAGCCCAGGCCTTCCGAGGAAAATCTGCGTAATGACAGGTAGGAAGGAGTGTGGCCCCAGGAACCGAAGAGGCAATTCCACGTAGCCACTGGGAGCCATCTTGCCTTTACTTCCTGCGTTGGTATTATTATTTGGGTTTAAGAGGAGACTCTTGGTACATGCAACTCTGGAATACAGGGTACCGTGGATTGCCCTGGTGTTTGAGGGAGTTTGTTTTTATTTTTTGTTTTTTTTGTTTGTTTGTTTTTTAAATATATTTTATTGATTTTTTACAGAGAGAAAGGGAGAGAGAGAGTCAGAAACATCGATGAGAGAGAGACACCGGTCAGCCGCCTTCTGCACGCCCCCCACTGGAGATGTGCCCACAACCAAGGTACATGCCCTTGACTGGAATCGAACCTGGGACCTTTCAGTCCGCAGGCCGATGCTCTATCCACTGAGCCAAACCAGTTTCGGCTATTTTTATTTTTGTTTGTTAGTATAATCATGATATTTTACAGCCATCACCTCTCTCTACTTCCAAACATTCTCCTCATGGAAAAAGATGCCCTTGTACCTGTTAACTAGTCGTTCTCCCATTTCCCCAGCTCCTGTCTCTGTGGATTTACCTATTGTGGATATTTCATATAAATAGAATTATATAATATGTGAACTTTTATGACTGGCTTCTTTCACTTAGCATAATGATTTTGAGATCTGCCATAGTGTTTTACTGTAACATTTTTTGGGGTGGGGGAGGGTGTTTATCATTCTTAACCCACCACAGTTATTCCTCTTCCTATGTTTTTGCTGTTGGATAATGCCATTGGCATCTAAGGAAGCCTGAGAATCAGTTTGGACCTTGTCTCACGCCTATTGTCTTCTTATTCTATAGGTGCTACTGATTTCACATCTAAATTCCTAAAATCCATTCATTCTCATGTGTATTCTTAATGCTCCTTTTCAGGAGCTGGTCATTCTCAGACACAGATGTGTCTGATCATGTCACTGCTCTGCTCAGGGCTCTTCGTGGCTTTGAGTTCCTTACCATGATGTTTAGGCTGTCCACCTCTGTTCCTCCACTCCCTCTGCCTCATTCCCAACCTCACCTGACACACCATGTCTATCCAACCGCCCTAGACTCATGGGTCTCCGACCAAGGTTCTCAGTCACTCTGCAAAGTATCAAGGACTAACATTTAAAATCAAAATTATTGTAATCTTCTATTGAATTTAAAGTTACCCACATTGGTTTACCAGTTTCAATGAGCAGAAAATGCAACTCTGCTAGGGAGTTTTCCCCCTCAGATTATGTTCCTCATTACAGATCTCAGGAGTTTTTCGTGCAGTTGCCAAAAATCTCCTTTTTGACAAATTGCACAGGAGGCATTTGGGGATCATGTGATAGAGTTGATTGAATCTCGGCCAAGTTCTGTACCCTGATATCACTCAAAACAAAAATACAGAGATAGGGCTACTCCAAACTGTACTTACTTATTTTATCCAGACCTTCCAAACTCACTGTCTTTAAAAATAATCAGATTCTTTCTAAATAAAATACCACGTAAACAATGCAAATAAAACTATTTTGTTTGCTGAGAAGTAATTGAAAATCTGCAACTAATTACCAACTGGCAAGCTCTGAGCCTGCAAACAGCTGAAACACTGTGCCGATGCACTGTTTACAGCTGGGTTCAAAACTGGTTCCCCTGCACCAGCCATCCACAAGTTATTAATCAATACTTTGCCAAGTTCTCTACCTCACCTTCAAAAAATGGTAATAAACATTTGATTTTCAATATGGGCTTCATAAACAAAGCTGTTAAAACCAGGGGAGGGGTATAATTGGTTAGAACACACAAAGCCTGTTCTTGAGTTACGTGAATTGGCTCATGGCTTACCCTGTTCTTCCTGGACGACTCGGGAATCCTGAAATTTAATTGAAATTAATATTCTGTCAGTCTGGTCATTGAGTCCCCTGTGGTGCTCCACTAACATATTACATAACATTTTTAACTGACATTCTGGACCACAGAGAGACAGGGATCAATGGATTTGATTTGTCCTTGCTACAAGCAGGTGACATTGAATTTATAAACGACTCTAATCTGAGTGGTGGAATGTAAAGTGTATATGTGTATATGTATAGTCTGACCCTTCCATACTCTCAAACTCCATCTGCTATTGTTCTTTCTCTCCCAGCTTCCCTGCATTCACTCTCGCTCAGTTGTTGCTCTGGCTATTCTATTTCCTGCAGTTTTTCCTCTAGATCAGTGGTTCTCAACCTTTCTAATGCCGCAACCCTTTAATACAGTTCCTTATGTTGTGGTGACCCCCAACCATAAAATTATTTTCATTGCTACTTCATAACTGTAATTTTGCTACTATTATGAATCGTAATGTAAATATCTGTGTTTTCCGATGGTCTTAGGTGACCCTGCTAGTGGTTTTCAACCTGTGGATCTCGACCCACAGGTTGAGAACTGCTGCTATAGAGTCTAAGAAAATAATTTTATGGTTGGGGGTCACCACAACATGAGGAACTGTATTAAAGGGCCGTGGCATTAGAAAGGTTGAGAACCACTGCTCTAGATCATCACTTGGCTGGCTCCTTCTCCTCCTTTTCCTTAATGTCACTCCTCAGAAAGGCTTTCTCTGTCCACCTCACCTACTATCCTATTCTCTTTC